>VZTM01017796.1:1269-13297 GCA_013400555.1 Jacana jacana | reverse complement strand
CCAAAAGAGCTTTGTTTTAAAGGCCAGCTTCCCCTCTATAATAAATTCCCATCCAGAAGACAAGTTCCTTTTCCCGAGTGCCTCATTTTCAGCAAGAGCAGCACAGCAGCAGGCAGAGGCCATTAGAAACCTATTATATTTAACTGCTGGGCAATGATTGATTGCACACAGGAAAAACTCTAATACCAAAAAAGTTCCTACCAACAGCTGTTTGAAGGAAAGGTCACTGTGGTGGTGTCTAGATGTTGCCAGGCTGCCCTAAATTAAATTGCAAATACAGGTCACTACTATTAAGTCTTATCAAAGCAGCTAAAATGGTGGCTTGCCATTAAAGGGGCTTCAGCAACAGGCAGTGTCCCATTGCTCTCCACACAGCAGTGCTTGAGTCGCACATTGTTCGGGGATTGCAACCAGAAAGGCAGTTTGAAAAACTCAAGAGCAGGAGAGGTGCAGCACAGCTTTAGTGGCAGATTTCTTACTCTGGTATTGTCAAGGGCGCACAGAAGGTAAGCCAAAAGGATGAAGATTTACCTCTTTCTAGCCCTTGTGAAACAAGAGCCTCCTCTGCAAGGGAGGAGGAAACTAATGCTGCCACCACACCTCCAAGCAAGTTTTCACCATTCCTCCCCATCAGTCTTAAAACCTACCAAGGCACATGCTTTCCAGAGGAAAGGACAGCCCTGGCACAGTAATACAGAGGATGGGCAAGATCCACTAAGGTGTTTCCATGCCCAGGTACTGCAGGAGTGATCCTGGCTCCCAGCACCCCATCCTTAAATTTCACAAAAGGTACTTGAAAGAGGCAAGGTGGCACTAGGACAGCAGGAGTGAGAATAGCTGCTCTAACAAGCATTGATAAAGATAGCCATTTAAAAGGCTTCCTGAGCTGATAGAAGCACAAACAAACCCCCTTCTGTGTTGCTGTGCCACCAGTGGTGTTACCAGCAGCAGTGATGCTTACAGTGGCTCCCTGGGAGCTGCAAGCAAAGCAGAGTGTGGCCTGAGGACAGCTCCTGCAATGCTGGCACCACACTGCATGGCTCATCAGCGGCTGGCAAGACAAGCCAGCTGCAGGCAGCAACTAGAAATTTGTAATAGCTGCCCACAGGGAGGGATTTTCATCTAGGGAATTTGTCTCATAGTCTGCTTCACAAAACTTTCCTGCAGTGGCCAGCAAGCACATTGAAAGATTTCAGGCAGCTCTGGGAATTAATAGGCATCAGAATTTGCCAGGTCTTTACTTCTTACAGGATGAGAAATAACAGCTGCTCCCCGTCCCAAATTGAAGCATAAAGATGCTGAGCAGTAGCTGGTGCTCAGAAAATACACACACAAGTCAGCCTGAAGACACACAAAACCCTTTCAAGGGCTTTGGAGGTTCAACAAGATGTCTGGACCCTTCTTAATTCATTTTTCAACTACCATAATCATGCAAAACTGTACCTCAGTACAGACCAAAAATCATATCTTCGTTTGTATCTCACATTGTTTCTGTGCACAACATGTCTTTTTATAAAATATAGCACTTGAGCACCACTGCGCACACCAGGATGGATTACATCAACATGGACTAGAAGCAGCCGAAGGAGAACAGTGGTACCTGCAAGAGGAGCTGCTAACTCCATCACAGCTTGGAGCAGTGGTTGCAGAAGCATGCTTGTATGCGAGCAAGACTTTATGAATTAGTAAGTGAACAGTGTTCTGGTAAGGTAGAATCATAGAATCATAGAATCATTTAGGTTGGAAGAGACCCTTGGGATCATCAAGTCCAACCATCAGCCCTACTCTACAAGTTCTCCCCTACACCATATCCCTCAACACCACATCCAATCTACTCTTAAACACAGTCAGGGATGGTGACTCCACCACCTCCCTGGGCAGTTGATTCCACCGATTGACCACTCTTTCTGTGAAGAATTTTTTCCTAATGTCTAGCCTAAACCTACCCTGCTGCAGCTTGCAGCCATTCCCTCTTGTTCTATCGCTAATTGCCCGTGAGAAGAGACCAGCACCAACCGCTCTGCAATGCCCTTTCAAGCAGTTGTAGAGAGTGATGAGGTCTCCCCTCAGCCTCCTCTTCCTCAAACTAAACAATCCCAACTCCCTCAATCGATCCTCATAAGCCTTATTCTCCAGACCTCTCACCAGCTTCATTGCCCTCCTCTGTACTCGCTCCAGCACCTCGATATCTCTCTTGTGCTGAGGTGCCCAGAACTGGACACAATACTCAAGGTGTGGCCTCACCAGTGCTGAGTACAGGGGGACAATCACCTCCCTACTTCTGCTGAAGTACCGCTGGTTCTTTCCTCTCACTTTCAGTTTATCTGCCTTACTGGCCTGTAATGCCACTCCTAAACGGGCGGGTCAATGAATGAAATTCTACAGTATTTTGATTCTGCTCCAGTCAGCAACTGGCAGCAGCATCTTATTACCCCCATGGGAATTAGTCTGCAAATTTTACCTGCCCATATGTTAGGCATACTGAGGTGAATCAGTGTTTAATATTTTCAAGAAAAGCTATAAAAGAATGAAAGAAAAAAGTGAGAGGAGGCTGTATGATGTATGTCAATGGCTTACAAATTCCCTTCCACAGTCAACTGTTTGGCAACAAGTCTCAAGTAACAGAATGCACTGAAGAGCAGGTAGAGGCTCCCTCAGGGAGCTGCTGAGAAGAGGGTTGTTTATCCACTCCTCACCTTCCCTCTCTAATACCCAAGCCACCAACATTGACTGAGCCAAAGGGTACAGTCCCTCAGCTCCTCCTTTCACACATAGCACAACAGTGTTTCTGTATGTCTCCGCATCATCAACATTACTTCTTTTTGAGTAGCTGTGAGGATTACTGAACAAAGTCAAAAACTATTACATTTGCTAAACAAGGCATTTTAATGACAGCTGAAGTTCAAAGATATTATAACTCAACTTCTTCGTGAGTGCCATGCACCACAATGACTAAAACCTGTTGAACACACAGGTTTGTGAATACAGGTTGCCAGGAAGGGTAACAAGGATCACTGTGCTTTATTACAATTCACAGAGGGGAAGAGAAAAATGTCTTTGACCAGTCTAAATAGGATTGCAAGGGGACTTTAAAGGCCACGATAATGGAAAAAGTTTCCCTTCCATCCCCAGCAAGTCACTCAAACACTTGGCTTCTCTCTGCAATAAATGCTTCTACTGTCACTAGAATATTGCTGCACCGAGAAGTCAGCCTAACGCACAGCTATGCCAGAAAGGTTGGTGGTAGTTATTGGTGAGAGACACCAATGATGATAGCTGATTGAAGACAGAGCATTATAATTTTTTTTTTCCATTTATGAAAAACACTTCATTGGAACATTTCAAGAACCTTGCAGATTTTATAGAGATATATATATTCTTCTAGTGAGGAAATTAGGTAATTTTCTGCAATGACATTTTAATAAGAAGTAATGCAGTCAAATGTCAGAACAAGTAGTGAACTGTGCTAGAACAAGTAGTGAACTGTGCTCTCACTAAAGACCTATGCTGGCATCTAAAACTATTTGTAAGTACCTTGAAAATAGACATACTTGACTTCTATCATTAGATCACCAGGTCAGGTGATGAAGCTTAAGTCATTACTAATAACTTACAATTAGAAGTGTTTCATGCTGCTTGATTAAATAAGATTCACTAATCCTGATGCTGCCTGGTTATTTATGAATAACCAGTCATAGGTCATCATAATTAAAGACTATCCATAACTCATACACAAGTGGGGTTGGTTAAGGTCAAAGATCATTAGCATTTCTTAACTCCTGAGAATGTGATTTTGTACACTTAGTCATCCTTTATTTTGGAGTGTGCACACATAAACACACACCCAGGTTTTCCTCACAGCTTGAGGAAATTGGCTAATATTAGCTAATAGTTTAGCTAAATGAAAAGCAACCAACCAAAAAAAAAGTCTTAAAAAGCCAGAGTCAGCAGTTATGCAAATAATATTGTCTCCCTCTTTTTCTAAGCATCTCATTCCTTCCTTCACATTCCCACATGCTCTCATCTTGTATCCATGTTTCTCTTCTGTTCACATTTTTATCCTCCTCTTCTCTTACTTTCCAATACAGAATTGTCATAATTCTCCTATATATCCTCTTGTCCTTCTCTCATTCAGTGTAGATTTCACACCCCTTTTCCCAAACTTGCAGACTTCTTCACTTTTTCCAAATATTTTTTTTTTGACTGCAGGCTACCATTTGGCATCAGATTGTACAATGTGCCTGTTATTTCCACCATAAACTGTCCATTCTGGCACCATGAAGGTCTTCGGCATACACTGCAAAGGTCACGTGTACAGCCATGAAGTTGGCAACATCAAGTTATTACAAATCATATGCAGATTCCCTATAGAAAAAAAAAACACTAAATATTTCTATAGTAAGATATGATTTAAGATGCCAAGCATATACCTGTTAATTAGATAATAATCTCTGAGTAGGCTGCACAATGAAGGACAAGTTACTTATTTTCTAGCTGTATCTCCTCCTGAAGTGACTGCCAAGTCCTCTACAAAGATTGTTTTGTAGATGAATTACACAATTACCCATTACATATGAAGGCTCATCCTGGTTTGAGGTAGAACAGAACCAACTTTCTGTTCAGTAATTTTATTTCTTGGCCTCTTCTAACTCTCTGAAATTAACAGCACATTGTGCAGAGAAGTGGTTAATCTCAGAGTGAGAGAGTTTATACTTAATGCCACAGAATGTTATGCAAAGAGGCCCTTGCTTATACTTATTGCTATAACAACCAGGGTTAGCTAACTTTGTTATTTGCCCCGTTGGAAGGTCAGAAACAGAAAAGCATAGAGGGGTTGCACCTGCAGGGAGGAGTGGACAGAACAGGCAATCCAGAATGGATCAACAGGGTATTCCATCTCATCTGCCCCATGCTCAGTATAAGAGCTGAGGGATCAAAGGGTCAGCCCTCTTTCTTCAATGGCTGATGTCCAAGGGCTCTATCTGTTCATCTGGAGCCATCTTTGATCCCAACCCATGCATTCCTGAATCTAGATCTGGAATCCAGCTCCCACCCACTGCTGGACTTCCCCAGTGCCTGCTGGTGACACCATGAAGCTTGAAATTGTATTTCATTATTTTCTTTTTATTGTATTAATAGTATGTCATTATACTAGTTCCTTCTAAACTTGTAAATCTCTCTTTTTCTGTCTTCCCTTCTTTCTCCTTGGGGGAGAGCATCTGTCATCCATCATTGGCCAATCCAGGCCAAACCACAACAAGGTTGAAAAGCAGTAAAATTTGATTGTTCACATACACAGATTGTTAAGTTGGCCACACAATTTTGAAATATTTCTCCTCCATATTATTCATTCCCAAGGGTGTCTTCCAACCAAAGTGATTCTATGATTCTAGACATAACCAGCCCCAGTAATGAGCCCTGGAGAACACCATTTGTGACCAGCCACCACTGGATTTAACTCTATTCACAATTCCTTGGGCCAAACCATCCAGCTAGTTTTCTAACCAGAGAAGGCTATACCCACCCAAGCCACGAGCAGCCGGTATCTACAGGAGAGTGCTGCAGGAAGCAGTGTCAAAGGCTTGGCTAAAGTATAGGTAGACAACATCCACTAAGGATGAGGGCTTTTCCCTCATCCACTAAGCGGATCACCTTGCTATAGGAAGAGATCAGGTTCGTCAAGCAGGACCTGCCTTCATGAACCCATGCTGATTGAGCTGGAACACCTGGTTGTCTTGTACATACTGCGTGGTGGCACTCAAGATCCTTAACTTTCTCCAGCATTGCTGCCAGACTGATAAACCTGCCGGTAGTTCCCCAGATCCTCCAGGAAATCAAAATAGTGATATGTGAGCAACACAAATTTAGGGTATCCATCAGTCTCCTTGCTTCTCTGGTGAAGGCAGATAGATCTTATGCAGCTTGTACCTTCCCAACTTTTCCTTGGCCCTGCTCAGGCAACAAGTACTTTGTTAGAACACGTCCTGAAGTTCATTCTCATTAATTTACCAGCAAAAACACCAATCAAAATGGAACATTACAAGCAAACACCTTTAGGAAGGCTCCACAGGCTAACAAAGAGGTGAAATAATTTTTCAGAGAAGTTTCAAATACATTATTTCTTCCTTCTTCTGCCTTTTGCAGCACTGCTTGCATGATCAAATATACTTTGGGCCTATAGAAGTCTATGATACAGCTCTGAGACCTCCCATACATTATTTCCTTTGACCATAATTTAATCAAAGGCAACTTGGCATTGACAAACTATATGTGAGAATTTCCACTATTTACTATACAATCCTTGGGTGAATAAAAAAAAAGCAAGAGCAAAAATGAAACAAACAAATGTTGTGAACTTTATCATTATATAAACTCACAATTACAGTAATAATTTGTATTTAGTGAACAGAATAGAAAACCAATTAATATATATTTGCACTATCTTCAAATTTAAAGTTAAAATACCAAAACCTGCCATTTTCTAATCACAGAATGACTGCTCCAGAGCCAAATCCTGTTCGCTGGGGAAAAAAAGTAACACCTGTTTCTGTTGCTGGTGAGGAGACAGGTGTCTACACAGACTTCACAGTAGTATAAGAAATTCTATAACAGTAGGAAAACTTAAAAGTCTCCACATAGTTAGGCACTACTACTTTCTGCAATTAGGATTCCCTCACTAACATAAAGATAAATAATTTGTAATTCTGGAGTTTGCTGGGACACCATTGCACCACTAGAATCATTAGAAATTGCAGCAGTAAGCATAAGTTATCTGCAGCTCTTGAAACTTCTGCACTTCTGGACCTGATGACAACCCACATTCTAAGCTACAAAGACCTTTCAGCAAATAATTTTATTAGAAGTATCTAATTTCCACTGATAGTTGATCGGCAAGAAATTGAAGTGGATTAGCCAGAAAAGGTAAGCTAGAAGAAGTGATAGTTGTAGAATGCAACACTCTAACTTAAATAGCTTTCCCTATTTTTTCTTTCTCTTGGGATTACATCTACATATAATGTAGGACAACGTTTATTTCAATTTTTCATTGTTTTTAACAAGCTTCTTCTCCTAATCAAGAAGAGTATTTTAAATGCAGTTAGTTATGCATAGACTAAAGTTAATATTACTTGCACATGGAAAGCACCACCAGTATTCCCCAGCAATATNCTTTAAAAGCTCATTATTAGGACCATCAAGAAGAGCAGATTACAACAGCTTTAGTTATGTGTATCCTCTAAATACTTGATATGGTAGTAATAGGATCTTATGCTCCTTCAAAGGCCACACTTAATTAATAGAAGAAAAATGGTTGAAAGCTGCCCTGGTCTTCCACAGTGGTCAGAATCATGGCAGTGAAGTGGTCATCATTGACTTGTAACTGTTAGCACCAGGTAGGAACACAACTTGTTCCTGCATAGAGCATTAAAGGCTTTGTCTTTAGCAACTTTTCCACTTCTTCAGACTCTTTAGTAACCTACCCTGCTGACACACCAAGGCAGATTACTCAAACCATATACCCGTCTTAAGAGACGGCACCTCAGAAGCACCAAGCAATATCCAATGCAATCCTTTTCCCCTCCCTAGCCCAAGGCTATTCCATATAACCTCAGCAGCAGCCCTCCAGGTGCACCCAATAACGCCCACCCCCACAGCCCTTATTGCCATTAACCCTGCTTTCTACCTGCTGCTTTGAATCAGTTAACTGTGTCATCTTTAAATCACAGTGCTGACTCTATGTTGCCAGCTGCTTTAGCCACATGATGAGAAAAGGTCTAAGTGTTAGAAGACCAGATGCTGATTTACAGACCAATAAACCAGCTGTGAGCATGATCAAATAATTCAAATCTTTGCCAACTCATTTCCTCATACATCAGTGGAAATCCAAATCAATCGCTTACTATTGCAAAATTACAGATTATGTATGATTTACGTTTCAAATAAATATGATTTAATTGTCATAAGACCAATTATTACTTCTCAAATATAAAACAGTGAGAATTTGGTTTGCTCCTTCCTAAAATTAATAAATAACTTACCTCCCACTATTCATCATTCTGCAGTTTCCTATGTCTCTTACTCTTCTCATTGTTTTTCACCTGTTATCATGTGGTGATGGTAGCACTAAGGGATGTTACAGGGAGAAGGACCATTGTAATTTGTCTTTAACGCTGCTCAGAGACAGCTACTTTTCTCTCTGAAACTAGTGAATATAAATGGCACTGTAAATAGACAGCAAATCCTTCACATATTTTACTACAGCTGCTCTGGGGCAGTCTAATGGGCAGGAAGCCAAATACTTTTGTTCTTTTTGTCATTTCATTGTTGATTTAGGAAGCTTTTCCGTCAGATCATGCAGCAACTGTCACAGAGGGGAAATACTGTCTTCAGAGTTTTTTAATCTCAACTATATTTTTAAAATGGTGTTGCCTACAATCCCTACATAAATTTTTTATGCAAAGAAATGGGAATATTACATATTTTCTTTAAGTAGGAAGTCAACTCTATGCATACTTTGTCCTATTCATCTCACAAATGTGAGGACAAGAAACTATTTCCAATCAGATGCCCTGACTGCTTGGTGAAGCACCTGAATTATGGTCATGGGAAGACATAAAAGGGGTTTATTCAGCTTTTGTAACTGCTTGATGTCAAAGCTAGCTTTCCATCCTGGGATGACAGACAAACTCAGCATCTACATCATTTTCCTAGGTCCGTTCACAGCAGCAGGAGAAGCGGCAGTTAGTTTTAACACATTTTGACTGCCAAGGAGATGAGTGTTTAGGGTTGTGCATGCATCTGTCCTTACAGCCTCCACCCCAAAAAGCAAGAACTTCTGTAGATTTGTAGCACACTAGCTGGCTCTCACTTCTGTGCACAGCCCATGTGCAACATGGCTCCCAGTGGAGCTGTAGGCTGCAGGGTGCCTCCCAGTTACCTCTCCCTCAGTGCTCCTGCAACACCTCACTTTACTCTCTTCCTGCCCACCTCCTCCTCCCTCCACTGCCCAGAAGCCGGGGAGCACCTTGTAACTCTTGTTTGACAGGAGGGGGAAACTTTTCCTCTGAAAAACAAGCAGGCAAGAGGTTGTTCCCAAGCAATAGCAAGGTATAACAAGGTATCACCACTATTTTGGTGAATGAAATTGTGAGGAGAAGGGGTGGCAGAGGAGATCATTCAGATGAAGTTTACCAGGGAGGGATGACTTGCCTTTGCCTGGCTGGGAAGTACTTCAGGTATTTGCACATATACTTACATTACTATGAAAGGAACTACGGATTGCAAATAATATCAAGGAATGTGTTAAATACTGCCAGGTAGACAGAAACTGTGCAATCTCTGATCAACATATGACAAGTATTAGTAATGGTAATGATGTCTTTTTAGTGGAAAAATACTAGAATTTTACATGCTTTAATAATTTTGCAATTGCTTATTTAACCTAATTACTACCATAGTGTCCAAGGGCAATAAATCCAAATATTCTGTTGCATTTTGTTTGAATACACAGGACAGATCATGCAGGATAACATTGACTAAGGTAAAAGAGTGTAGAGTGTAAAACTGCTACTTTAAGATCCAGTTTAAGAATGAGATAGAGAGAATAGGCATAACTGTAACACCATTAGAAGGATATAGCAAGAGATTTCTAGGGTTATTTTTGCTAGCTCTGTAGTTAATATTGTAATTACTATAACAATATCGTTTACAAATTCTATAGGTTCCAACAGTGTTTATTATTATCCTTATTTGATAAAATATATGAACTACAATAATGAAAATGAAGTGTGGGATTTATCTTCTATTCAAATCAAGGCAAAGACTCCAGGAGACTTTAAATGAAGCAAGAAATAGGTTACAACAAAAGAAGGAAGAAACTCCAGACCTTTGAGATAATCTCTTCTCCCCACTTACCCATTTATTTAGACAGGTACAGTTGTGCTGAAGCTCTCTGTTCTCTGTAAATGAGCCACAAACATTCACCAAGTTTAGTAGGAGCAAAATCCAGTTCAGTTTCACAGTCAAACATGTGACCCTTTGTACTGTGTCCCGTGGCTGGGATTTGCAGGTCCTTTTGGAAAAGATATAGAAAAAAATGGGTGAACATATTGTCTTCCATAATTGAAGGTCAAGACATAAAATAAGCCTAAGCAGCCACCAAATAACACCAAAAAAATCTTAATTGGGACTCCAGGCAGCAAAGAGGACAGCTTTTCAAAACTGTTGTGAGTCAGCAGTCCATTTTCGTTCACAGTTACATAAACCATAGTGATTTAATCCCATACAATCAAGTGGAAAACATTTTTATATTTTAATTTTTCCCCCTGAAGAAGTGGTTAAAATTAAGCTATTTTGATGGACGTCAAAGAATAACTAAAAAGTATGCAATCTTATTTTTCATAATCAAAACATGGTGATGGTTATGATCACTAATTGGCCCCATTTCAAATTTAATATTTGTTATGAGATTAAAAACTGTTTTGTCTTAATTGATAATCTCATTTATATTCTGCAACTTTATTAGAACAAGGCTAATGTTCCCCAGCCATCTATTAGTTCTGTAGAGTGCTCTTTCTTGTGCTTGGGGGAGCAATAGAGGGAAACTTCTTGTAGTTGTGAAAGATTCCTTCCCTGAGTTCACAACTGTGACAACTACATATAGATTTCAGTATTTCTGAGGTTAAAGATGTTAAGCAAAATTCTAATGTAGTTTTACATTTCTATATTTTTGTCCTCATGGAGTTTCACTTCAAGTTGTCTCTCAGGAGGACCTGTAAAGCTACTTGCACTATTCATCACAAGCCTAATAAAGGCCTTTTCTTCTCAGGAATCGTACATCTTACTGTTGCTAACATACTTGTTGAATCACTAATTTTCATCTCAAGGAGAACAAGTGAAAGCAATTTAAGCTAAGCCAGCCACCCTATGGTAAAATCCACTCGTGTGGCTCAACTGTGATGATTAAATGATTACAGATGTTTCTGAATAGTCATGAGTCTTGGGTATCAGTTTGGACTTGTCCGTCTGACACATTTAGGATATGATATCTTTGCTTTTATGGAATGGATAGCGCTGTAGCAAGCAGCAGAGAAGTCTCATCTCTGGCTACTTGTAAATTAACTTCTCTACAGAAAGAATACAGGGGAGGGTTGAACCTCAGAGAATTTCCACTAAAAAATAAACAGGAAAATCCTGAGCATTTTCTTCTTGGAGCTGTGTGTAACCTTATTTCTTTTTCAGAACAGCTGTGTAGTTAGGATCTGCTTTCACAAAGAAAAATATTTTTTCTGTGTTTGCCTTCCTCTTATAATTGCAATAAAAAATATTGCAATTATAAATATATACAATAAAATATATAAATATATACAATAAAAATCTAGTTTACAAGACCCTAAACATTATCTATCAGGAATCTAATAGAGTACCTATTCTAAAAGAAGATTTACTCTAGACATTAAAGAAAGAAACTACAGTGTGGAATCTATACAATATAATGATTAGGAAAGATGACTAGTGATGTTAACCCAGTTTGAATCAATTTCAAATTGCATTGCAAATGCAGCGTGCCACATATAAGTGAAAAATAGTGCAGTCATTAGGTATTATTTCATCAGCTGTTTTTTACACAGTCTTTTTTAAGCCTGTTTCACTGCGTGATAAAGAATGAAATACAGGGTTTGGCAAGTATATTTATATTTGGAGACAGCATAATTGATAAGATCAGAACATTATGTAACTTGAGAAAAGAGTCAAAAGTTTAAGCAAGAGAAATCCTGCCTGGATGAAAGGAAAAGCAAAGTTCACAATGATGATGGTCAGGCACTGGATTAATTTGGTATATTCAAAACTCAGTTAGACAAGGCCCTGAGCAATTCCTTTGTGCTCTAAAGTTTGCCCTGGTTTGCTCGGGGGGTAGTCTAGAGGCTTAAAAAAAATCCTGATCTAAAAAAGTATGCTCTAATGCCAAATACTAATTGTGACATTCTGAAGCACTCCTGAAACTTTCTTACATGCACACACACACTGTAAC
>VZTM01017703.1:3589-16726 GCA_013400555.1 Jacana jacana | reverse complement strand
AGCAAGACCAATCAAGGGCTTTGAAGCTGTTCAGGAATCTCAGCACATAACATAGAAGAGGCTGAAGAACTGTGTTTGTTTAGATTTAAGCAGAGAAAGAAGTTCAGGGGAGACCCGAAGATGTTGGATAGTGGCCTTACAGTAACATCTGCCAGTATCCTCAGCATTGCTGTCTTCGACTAGCTAATAGAAGAATGTTGGGAAGGCAGACAGACTCTTCTGAGTCTCCTCATCGGCTGTAATAAGGAAAATTAAAATTTGATGTGAAGAACTTTATTTTTTTTTTTAACTCTGAAGGTGGGACAAACACTGGGACCTAGGTGCCTAGAGAGGTTGTGGGATCTCCATTCTTGGATATAATCAGAAGTCACTGGACAAGGCAATGAGAAACCTGAGAGAAATCAGCCCTTTTTAAAGTCTGATTATGATGAGGTGGTCTAGAGCGGTCCCTTCTGAGCTAGATTGTTCTGTGATTCTATCACTTGTCAAACAAGCCTTCCCTTTACATAAGCTATGTTGACTAGACTGTTGTGTAGCCTTTTTATGTGTCTGCCACTTCAATTACTTATTTAGAGCAGGAGCCATTCTAGAAGTTATCATTGCATCTGCCACCTTCCAGGCCTCATATTCTGAACTTATTTTAGAGCAGATGTTACACACAGCTGTTTGTGGTTCACTGGTTCACTCTTTAGTTAATTTAGTAATTCCTGGATAAATGATGTTCATTTCTCATGAGCTGTCATTATTTTTTCAGTTAATTATACAATCTTTTCTATACACGCTTCAGTTTGAGACTGTTCCTTTAGCTGGTCAGTGCGCACTCCCTCCCAGGTTATTTTAGCATGGGAAACTGCACTGAATACAAATTCTAAGAAGTCATTTAAATTCTCAGCAGTTGCCTTGTTGTCTTTGCATGATCCTGTTGTGCTGATCCTTTCATACTCCAAAGTCTCTAGGAGGGATCCTGCTCTGGATGTATATGAGGGAAGACTGGTTACTCATTTTCATGTGTTTTGCTAGTTGTTCCTTCTTGGCCAGTATTCTTTGAGTTTTTTACATTGATCTTGTCAGAACTTGTTATCCTTTCTCTTTTCTCAATTTGGACATAATTTTAGCTTCTTCAATGATTCTGCTTCTAGTAATTGCTCTTCAGCCCTGCTGTCTTGCTTTTATTTCAGTCTTGATTCCTTCCCTTCATCTCTGCTTTCCAAGGTGTTCATTTGCTGCCTGCTGTCTTGTGATTAAACCCTGATCTGCTTTTGGATTCTTCTCTTTAATATCAATCTTGCAAGTGATAAATAGACACTGCACAGGAGTTATGATCTGGAAGCAGACATTTAAGTCCCTTTGTTCCTTTAGCAGTTGTCCTTTATAGTCTCAGCTACTGATTCTTTTACAGTAATTTTTCTTTCTCTATCAATGAGACTGTTCTCTCGCCTTTCCTCTGCTTGCTACCCCAATGTCAGTGATTTTTATTTTTTTTTTCCCCTCTCATATATTTTGTATTAAACAAAACGAGTACGCTTTCACTAAAATGGTAAATGTTATATGCTACATGTTCTCTTGCCTGGAGTTTATAAGGTAATCATCCCAAATTAGTGTAATAGAGCTGAACATAGTACCTCCAGGATTAGAAAGAGCCCAGGCTCCAGTTAATGTGTTGGAAGATCTTATGCTGAGAGTTAAGAAATTCTCATGGATTCATTCTTAATTAGTACAAGACTTCATGCTGATGCATGCTGATTAGGAATCAGACAGGAGGGGAAATCTTCTGTCTGTCATTCATTACAGTGTTGGAAGACCGAGGGTTTCTTCCACTGGTTATTTCTAACAGCAGTGAAGGGTTGAATCCAACTCCAAGTGCCAGGACACAGAATTTCCAGTGCCAATAACCTCATTCTCACCTGGTGTACACCCCACAGAGAACACAGCCAACAGTCAGTATTTATCCAACGTGAAATAGATCAGACATGGTACCAGGCAGCGGAAGCAGATTGGAAGATCTTGTTCCTGGCATGACAGACTTGTGCTAAGTGTCTTATACCAGCTGAGCGGGTGAAATTTCTCAGCTTGCAAATATTATTCCTCCTTATCCAGTCTTCTCTCCAGATTAAGCCTGAAATAATCCCTCTGTTTTTTACCAGCCTCGCTGAAGGGAATAAGTCATTTTCTGGTACAGGTGGAATTGAGGGTTTATTTGTACTTTGAAGTCAAGAATGTGTTCTGTCAAGAAGGATTATTTCTTCTGTTGAGAAGAAAGTTGAGTGAGGATTTACTGCTTTGGAAATTGCCTTTGACTAGGCCTGGGTTCCAGGAAATGGAACCTGGAATCATGCCTGGAAATTTAGGGAAAGATGTTTTCAGACCTTCAAAGTACTGAAAGCTGTTTTAAAACCATCAGAATGGGGAAATTTATGAAAAGCTGGAGTTTAACAATGATACAGAATTTGAGTACATAATTTTATAATATTCCTAATATGCAATGATATTACAATTATTGGTTCTTGGGTTTGTTGTAAAGAATTCTAGATTTTCTAAAGTAAATGAATGTAAGTAAATCAGAATGTGCTCTTATTGAGTGCTTAATCTTCAAAGCACATTAAAAATATTAATTATTCCTCACCAAAATGCCTGTGAGGACTGTACATAAGGATTATCATCCTTTCAGCAGATGGTAAGTGCAATAAACATTTTTCTAGTAGTGCTGGAGAAAATAACTTTTTTTCCAGAAGACCATCCAGTTCTGTCAATTTGTTTTTAGAGCTAAACCCTATCATTACTGAAATAGCTGTGAAGTGGAAAAAACATTCTGGATTTTAATAGGCAGTTATGTCTCCATACTTCCAACTTTGTTTCACATTTGCTTAATATGGTGCTCTGAATTCAAGATGATTTATTTTAAACTTCAGAGGAGTTTAGTTTTGGTCATGGATGAGCTAATTGCAATCCAATTGCTAGTTTTCTGAACATGGGCTGTTGTTTAGCTGTACCAAATCACACTTCTTGATAAATGGTTTAATAAAACAGAGTTTGAATTTAAACTCAGCCACTGAAATATACTTTGAATAAAATTTGTAGGTTAAAATTGCTTGTACTTAAGTATCAGAGGTTGGAAATTTTTTAGTATTTAAAATTAAAAACATTCTTTGATATTTGTTCTTTACATGAGTTTAAATAGTATGAAGATTAACTCTGAATTATGTAATTCTCATGTTTGAAAGTTGCCAGCTATTCTATGAGCAAGCTATTTATTCTTTCATTTTTATATTGCTTTGAATCCTGTTTTTCAGAGTATTTCTTAAATATGAACAGGAATTTCATTTGGAGATAGTTTTACATTGTATCTGAGTGTACGTGCATATTAAATAGTAGTGTGCTAATAGAGATTCATCTTGTTCTACATGGTATTGGCAACTATGATAAAGTGATTAAGGCAACAGTACATGGTCATATAGTTCTTGTTCTGAACATCTTGTTCAGAAATTCTTTAATAAGACCTAGTCAATTAATCTACTGAATGTCTTCTGTTGGTGTTAAATATAGCTAATAATAACTAATACCTAAGTTAAATTGCTCTGTACCTGCTGGGGAAAGGCCACTGCTAACTAGAGCTTTGCACATTATCTGAGGGTCCTCAGCATCATTGAGAACCAAGCTGTTGTTTTGCATTCTTTCCTACAGTTTGAGTCCTTGAGCTCTATTTGAGTGGTATGTAATAACAGCTGCTTTAGCTGAACCACCCTTTGCAGGTCATATCAGGTCTGCTTATCCTCTTCTGTTCTTCTCTGCTACTCAGCATCCAAAAAAGAAGTGGAATCTGGTTTTTTTTACCTCTACTTAGACGTGCGTTTGTAAGCATAAGAAAATGAAGCACCCTGACAAATGTAACATGTTCTTAACAGGCAGATGGTCATTCAGTATTAGGAAAAGGTGGCCCTTTTTGGAAGAGACTCTAGGTTGCTCTGAAGTGTCAGATGTAGGTGGAAAATCAATGACTACAGGCTGATCCTTGAAGGCCCTCATCTCTCTTGGCTGTACAGACTAGGAGCAGGGCATGGAAGAGTATCCATCCTATTAAATACAGACTGACAGTAGTGTCAAGGTTACTGTGCCCAATTTGCTAGTAGATATATCGAAGTTCATATGCATTTGTTTTTGCTGTGGTTTTGTGTTGCAAGTATTCTACTGGGATTTTGCTGGATAAAATTGGTATTGGATAGTTTGCTGTGATAAATTAAAACAAGGAACTGCAGAATTACTCTGCCATGAACTATAGTGACTGGTGTGATTTTTAAAATCTCTCCATCGCAGAATGTTCACCTTTCTTTGGTACATTTTTACTGTATAGTCAGTTATCGTCCCACTGACTAGTATTAGTCTGGTAGTAACTTATCACAGGCTGACAAGTGCCAGAATTCATCCCCACATTTGTGATACTGAAGCAAACAGATAGTTGGTTTCAATGGCTCAAATACTGTATGACACATTCATTTGACCCACAGCTTGACGCAGAAATTGTCCTGTCATTCAATTTCAATTCGACATGTAGTTGTAAATGTGATTCTTGCTGAGATTTCTTTGCATTAGCTTTTGTGTTTAAAAACAACAACAACAAAATAATCAGACTCTGTACAATTCAGTCCTAATGCTTAAGGAAAGTTTATCTGTTTTGTTTCAAATCAAAAAGCACCCTGGACTAGGTAAAGTATAATTGTATTTTTTTCAATAAAAGCTTAACTAGTGTGCAAAGTTATGTTAACAGTTTGAGCCATTTAATGCCAGCCATTAACTATATATAGCTTAATTGCATAACTTACACTACATAAAAGAATTATGTGTAAAACATACTTCTTGTATGCTTCCCCAGAAGACATACACACTGTCAGAATGCAAAAGGAGAGTTTCCAAATTCATTACTTACTATTTGTACTGCTCTGGGGGATTCATCCATAGTTTTTCTGAGCCCTTTAGAGATTATAAAATGAACATGATAACCAGTTTTAGTTATGACTTGATTAAAGTGAAGAAAGAATTAAGTCACTTTTCTGCTATTAATAGTTAAAACTTCAGGTTTTGTAGGGTGGTTGTCAAACCTTGTTTTATTTATTTGTGGATACCTGTATTTACATCCTAAACAGTATTATTTAAAATAAAACTGTCCTGGCTTAAAGTGTACCTTGTTTTGTGCCATTGCCAGGTCCTGCACTTGGGTCACACCAACCCCATGCATTGCTACAGGCTTGGGGAAGTGTGGCTGGTGAGCTGCCTGGCAGAAAAGGACCTGGGGGTGCTGGTTGACAAATGACTGAATATGAGCCAGCAGTGTGCCCAGGTGGCCATGAAAGCCAATGGCATCCTGGCTTGTATTAGAAATAGTGTGACCAGCAGAAGTAGGGAGGTGATTGTACCTCAGCACTGGTGAGGCTGCACCTTGAGTATTGTGTCCAATTCCAGGCACCTCAGCACACGAGAGATATCAAGATGCTGGATTGTGTCCAAAGAAGAGCAACAGAGCTGGTGAAGGGCCTGGAGAGTAAATCCTATGAGGATAGATTTGAGGGAATTGGGACTGTTTAGTTTGAAGAAGAGGAGGCTGACCTCATTGCTCTCTACAACTACTTGAAAGGTCATTGTAGAGAGGTTGGTGCTGGTCTCTTTTCACAGGTAATTGGCACTAGAATGAGAGGGAATGGCTTCAAGCTGCAGCAGGTTAGGTTTAGGCTCGACATTAGGAAAGAATCCTTCACAGAAAGAGTGATCAGGCACTGGAATCAGCTGTCCAGGGAGGTGGTGGAGTCCCCATCCCTGACTGTGTTTAAGAGTAGATTGGATGTGGTGTTGAGGGATCTGCTGTAGGGGAGAACTTTGTAGAGTAGGGCTGATGGTTGGAGTCGATGATCCCAAGGGTCTTTTCCACCCTGAATGATTCTATGATTATAATTTCACTTCACAGTTACATTCCTGCTTTTGTTAGTGATTATTGCAACTGATGTAAGTTTCTACATTTGAAATGGAAGAAAGGCTTAAAATATTAATTTTTTATTAGCATCTTACACAGCTCCATGATATGTGACTTCACTCCTTGGACTAAAGTTAGAATATAAAACAAAGAGAGATTCATTTCTTTAAGGTCATGGAGCAGCGTGTGCCTAGGGGGCCATAACGCATACCGCTATAATGGCTTTTTGAGCAGAGCCTAATAAAGGAAAAAATTGCTGCTTGGCTTCCCAGTTTGCTGAATATAAATAGGCATTTTGCCTATTGAAGTACAGCAGCAGAGAAGCTGAAGAAAAGAGTTTACTTTGTACCAACAAAGTCTTCCAGCCTGATGGAATCTGTTCCCTCTGTGCTGTAATGGCTTTGGGAGTCAAGAGAGTTTCCCCATCTGAGGGTTCTTGAAAAATGGCAAGAAGCATCATCTCTCTGGAAGAGCTGCCATCAACTTATTTGGAACTACATTGGCTGAGAAATTAATCAATAAAAGGATAAACAGTGTGATAGCATAAGAACACATTTTTAGAGAATAAATTCATTTCTTTCATCATAGAAATATTTACCTGTTAATAGAATCTTCTCCTTATTTGCTTGATGCTGCACTCTACTGGTGTTATGTCCATGGGATTTGTCTGTGCCCAGCATGTTTTGTCAGTCAAGGGAGACATCTTTGACAGACACCTTTTTTTTTTTTTTTTTTTTTTTTTTTTTTTTTTTTTTTTTTTGTGCTGAAATCTACAAACCGATTATGGAAATAATTCGGAAAGGAAAGGCTGCATAAGACCCCGAGCAGGTTTTTGACATGCATCCGCTGGCACCTTTTGTTTGCAGTACCACACAAAACCAGAAGATACAACTAGTTAACTTGTAAATTAGAAAACAGTAATATTGTTAAGGGAGAAGGAAAGGAAATCCTGGGTCCTTCCAAGCCAGGCCCTTCCTTGTGCTTGCTCTCTGATCGTCAAATTTTAGTGCCTTTGGATTGCAGTGAGCTTTTTTCTCTTCCTTGGTCTTTGGGAAGAAACCCTCTTTTCAGCATTTCTGAGGTTTGTGTTGAGTTACCATTTGTTTTTTCTGGAATCTTCCTCTTCAAGTTTATAGCTTGCTCTCTGGTCTCCACTCTGCATTCTAGAAACACCTTCATGTTCTCAGTTACTTTTGAAGAAAGAATAAACTTTTCTCTTTTCAGCGTGTTCTACCTCTTCCTCTACCTCTACCTACCTGCTTCTGACAGAACAATAGGGACAGACATTTTTTCCCTTCAGAGACTGATTATACCTTCTTTAGATAGACACATAGTATACATACATATAGTACAATACATAGTATATGTTATAATATGTCTAGCAATACATACTGTGTAGAAATATTATATAGAAGCATGTACTCTAACTAAACTGTATTTTTAACCAAGTAATACATATACTTTCTACTGAACTTGACATAAAGAACATGCAAATTTTAGATCAAGAAAACTGTTAGAAATTGGTAAATACATTCTGAAAACTCAAGTCCTGGCCAGATGTTAAGTAAATACAAAAACTTTCTTCATTTTAAGAAGGGAATGGAGGAGAATGAATGATAATTCAATTTAAGTCACAATCTGTGTAGTTTTTGTCTTCTGGAATTCATTTGGCACATTTTCAATGTTCTTTGCTAGCTTCTGGGTTTCAAAATTATATTACATGTCTTATATTGTATTTTGCAAAAGATACACCTGAGATATATCAGGTGAGGTATAGTAGAGATACAGTGTTGGCTTCTTTTTTTGCATCAAGAAATACATGCAAAGTAAAGACTAGAGCAGCATTTTTGCAATTGATAACACTAAATTTCTTGTTAACCTGTCATTGCAGTGATGTACTTACTTTTTGTGTTTGACAGTAAATTTAATTTAATATTAAGTACTATTATTAATGGTAAATACTAATTTATTACAAAGTCGGTCAGTCTGAAAGTTTTTCTAAGGCTTTCTTGAGATTTTTTTGTTGGATGAAAGAAACTTTCTGCTGCACAGAGGGGGTGAGGACTCAAGAAAGCAGAGAATACCAGTGCATCATGGTGGACCAGAATGATAGCTAAGCATATGCAATGCTTCTTCCTTTATTTATTTACCCAGAGACTTGCTTGTTGATTACAAGGAAATAAAGCAAAATTAAACTATTTGCTCCAGTAGAGCAGTTAATGTACTGCAGAGTATAATGGTTTACTTTTCCCCTTTTCCAGGAGGCTGTTTGTCTTTCTCTCTTAGATACATTATTTTAATTTGCTATAAAGCAAAATTAAGAGAGAGTGTTATTTCAACAGTCAGTAATGTTCTTATAGAATGCTTTCTAAGTCTGTAGCAGGTTATTAAGCTCAGAACAGTGCTGATTTTGATGGCTGTTGAATTTAGCAAATTAGCTTTAGTGCACAAATCCTCAGGGTGTATATACCCCTTCTCTCAAGTCAGGAGTGGAAGAAATAAGAACTTACTAATTTAAGAACAGTAATTTATTGAATTCAACCACTTTTCAGAGAGCATGGAAAAATTGTGGTGCTGAAGTCCCTTCAGAACAGTTCGGACACATTTTTTGCTCATTACTTATAATTATGAAACAGGTCCACTAGGTGCCATTTTAAAATATCAGCATCTGCCACCACAAGTGTTTACAGTAATTTTAACGCCTTACTGTGTTTAAATAGTCAAATGTGAAAGAGGCAGAATTACATTCATGATCATTCACACGGATTTGCAACAGAAATGGTGCACAATGAAACTGGAAAAAATCAGATGAAGAGCTGAAGGAAGGAATAAAACCTTGTCTACTATCTAAAAAATAACTTCAGCCCGTTATGGGATTTTGGTGGTATGTTTGAGGACAAGTTAAGCTGAGAAAACCTTCACTGAGTATCAATAACTTCTATGAAATGCTGTTTTGGAGAAAATCCACTTCCTTATTTTGGTTTTGTTTAACCAGGAACTTAATGATGGGTGGTTTTAATAAATGTATTTCTTGTAATTCAGTATTGCAGAAGCGGAATCATAGTTATAAGTTAGTGCTTTTAATCCCACTACCTTTTTTTCACTCAGAAGTTGGGAACTGGTGGTGCAACCATAAGGAAGGTTTCACCCCATTTAAGCTTGTCAGCTCTGTATTGATCTCATTCTTTCCTCCCACACTGTTCCTCCCTGTTTTCCATGATAAAATGGTTCAGAGAGCTAAACTGGTTGATAAAGATTTATTTTAGGGTAAGTTGTTTTTGTTTGTTTGTTTGTTTGCTTGGTGGTTGTTTTTTGGGGGGGGTCTTTTTGTCGTTTTTTGTTGAGTTATTTTTTGTTTGGGTGTGGGTTTTTTTTTCAAATTTTGCATTGGTTTTATTCTGGTTAAGCTTCTGAATCTGCTCTTAAAGTACTTAGAGAAATGCTGCTGCCTTCTCAAAGAAAAGGGCAAGGATTGTGCAACATTTAAAAGGTGGGAATTATGAAAAATGGCCTTGCTTCATCCTTTAAGATAAGCAATAAGGCTAAAACCATTATGAAACAGCATGCGGAATTTAAAAATTATCAACTTGACAGGTTACTTCTCAAAAAGAAACGTATAGAAGTTTTCTTATCCAGAACTAAAGTTGTTAATTAAGAGAAAAATCTCTTCTTGACTCATTTTCGAGTTCCAGGAGATGCTTACTAACATCCACTTTGAAATGAATGCATGATTTGTTTCCTAGTAAATCCTTGGATCATAGGGACAAACTGCCCACATCAGAGTGCTTTATCCCTTTTTATTTTTCCTCTTAAATGTACTATAACAGAGACAAGTTAAAATATAATCAGTATTACTGATAGCTATTTCAACATACGTTGCAAAGAATAACAATAGAAATGCTTTGGTATTTTCATTGTTTTAATGCTTTATATGTAAGTTGGTAACATGCTGGTTGTTTTGGGTTGGTTTTTTTTTTTTTGTATTTTACGTCACTGCAGTTCTTTTATAGATTCACAGATTGTGTGGCCATACTGAAATATTATGTTCAAGTGTTCTGATCTCATGTGTATTGCAGAAAAAAGAATTTTATTTAGCAATTTATTAAGCCTGACTTTGACTGGAGCTGTGGCCTGGGTTTTACGTGACATATACCTGTCACCTGCTTAGGTATAGGTTCTTCTGGAACCTTACTGGAAAGCTTTTCTGGGTGGCGAGTTTTCTCTGTTAAATAATTATGGATTTATCTACTTCATGGGGGTGCTGTAATTTTAAGCAATGCTTCATTTTGTCAAAACATTATTGAGGAATAAAGCAGATGTTGTTGTCCAAGTAATGAATTAATTCAGTGTTTGTAAGGAGTATTATCCATTTCTTCTAAAACTTGTGAGTACATGTTATCTGCTCATGAAATGTTTAATAGTGTTCATGCATATATTCTCTGATTATTCATTTAAGAAGGAATTTACCATTCCCGAATTTTTAATTTACTTTTTTATTAATCTTGTGTTCTGAACATGTCTGGGAACTGCCGTGACTCTTTTGACTGCCTCTGTTTATTGCCCTGTTTCCCGCTGGTTATATCAATCCATCCTAAGGTGCTTGATGCTCCCCGATCAGCAGTTATAGGCAAGGTGTTTATGTTTCTTTATAACATTCCACTCCTGACTTATTACTGAATAATACCTGGTGCAATGCCCAGTGCAGCACTAAGAGAAGAAACAATTAATACTTAGAAAATCAAACTATGTTTTAAATCAATAACTCTCTGTTGGGTAACTTACTAAAGCTGAGGCATTTTTATGAGAAAATATCACTGTCTATGGCATATTAACATTTATAAAAGAAAGACAATAAAGATACAGTTATAAAAAACAATTTATTTTAAAAGATTGCCTAGAGATACTGATCTGCCTCTTCTATATTTTCTTTAGCAGCCCCTTCAGAAAGCTGTATAATTCAGGAACACTTTAAGATTTAATAGTAGAACACAAACATGACAAAAAGAGATCAACCTGTAAGAACTTTGAACGTACTTCAGTAATGATGCACAGTCACAGTTCATCATTTTCCAGGAGCACACAGACACTATAGAACACATGGTTTTGTCAGTATTTTAATTTGAGTCTGATTGCTTCATCTTCCTCTGATTATCCTGGTGTAGGATATTTCATGGTTTTGCTATTTGTATATTTAGTACCTTTTTTACAAGTTGCTTTGTTGAATAATACCCTTATTAACACTGACGTTTCAGTGGAAGTCAGAATGATTTGTGTAGAGAGTAAGGACCTATGTACGCTACAGTTGCAACTGCTTGTTTGAATTGAAAACTACAGTGTAGGTGAGACTTAATCATGACATTAACAGGGTAATATTCTCAGTCATCTGGATTTCAGAAATACAGGTAAATTCTAGAGACCCACTACAAATGGCTTTCAATGCCACAGCTACATTAATTGTAGTTTCACTTACCTCAGCAATCTGACTGGTCTAGGTATACAGATATGTAAAGACATCAGGGAGTGTAGTGAAAGGACAAGGGGTAATGGTTTTAAACTGAAAGAGGGGAGATTTGTATTAGATATTAGGGATAAATTCTTTACTGTGAGGTGGGTGAGACACTGGCCCAGGTTGCCCAGGGAAGTTGCAGATGCCCCATCCCTGGAAGTGTTTAAGGCTAGGCTGGATGGGGCTTTGAGCAACCTGCTCTAGTGGGAGGTGTCCCTGCCCATAGCAGGGCAGTTGGAACTTGATGATCTTTAAGGTCCCTTCCAACTCTAACCATTCTGTGAGTCTCTGATTCTATGATAATTACATATACTGTTTGTCTCCTTTAGATATCATGTGAGTCTGCTTGACTCGGATTTGCGGAAGCTGTTTTTCTATTCTAACTACATCTGCTGAATAGCTTTGTCAGTTAGATGGCTTAAAGTTTTCACATTTTCAGGTGATTATTCAAAGATTTAAAATTCAGTTCAATCCTTATCCCTAGACTTCAGCATACCTTCTGCTCCCATGCTAGGGGCTCTGGTCAGTTTGAGCTTAATGGGAGGAATAGCAAGGGGAAGGCACTTGGTCCCCCTTGCTACAGTGTCTGTCCATGAAACAAACTGAACGCTTCGGTCTCAAACAAGTCTCTTGCTCTGATTGTAAATGTGCAGTTTCTAAGCCATTAGAACCTTTCATGTTTCATGAAGCATGTTTCTTGAGGGCGCAGAATATATAGTACTAATCTATTAATGTTGCAAGTTAATGAAATGTACCACTTCTCTATGACTGCTGTCATATGCTTGTCATTTTGATTTGATTACTGCATTTTTATGAAGATGGGTTAAACTTTTAGTGCTGGGCCAGCGTGCCCCTCTGCTTGAGGGAACATGGTAACACAACCAGGCCTAAAGATTTTTCAGGAGTTACACTGTTAATCAAGGACCCCAAAAAATACTACATAAGCAAAATTAGGGCCGTCTTGTCTTTATTTTGGGATGTTTACTAAATTTTTTGTAAAGAAGAAAGTATTTCATATTGTTAGTTTAAAGTTTGGAGGGGTACTTGGGTGTTCTTTCAGGGTTTTTTTTGTGGCGGGGGGTGGGTGGGAATTGTTTATGTATTCTGTTGTTTGGGTTTTTTTAGTAGAAACAAGTCAGTGGAAGAAGATGCCATAAACTTTCTTTTACAATCTGTTCGTAATTCACTACAAGACTGCACTCTGATTAGTGAACCAAAATCTCCTAGTAAGAGTGGACATGTATTTCATGTACTTAAGAATTTATTAGATATTGTAAGCCCTGCTTCAAAGTCCAATCTTGAGTCTTCAGAGTATTTTTAGTTCTTTGCCAAGGCCACCTTTTCTGCATACTTTTTAGATTATGTATGTTTTCTTAGTTAATAACCACTAAATCCTCTCTTTATGTTTGGACTAAGATGAGTCTCACTAGTGCTGGATAATTAAAGAAAGACTTTAAAAGTAAAGTTGGCCTGCACTGCTCTCGTTTACAGTCACAGATTCAGCTCCCATTTACTGTAATCATGAACATTACTTATTCTCATTGTGGCTCTGTTTGAACCCTGTGCCTGTAGTATTGTCTATTTTTTTGACTGTTCAGCCTAGAGAAGTCAATTCTAAACCCAAACATGCAGAAATTTTAAAGGATATCCTCTAACATTCCCTCCCCCACCC
>VZTM01017696.1:0-11273 GCA_013400555.1 Jacana jacana | reverse complement strand
AAGATACACAGTAATTCCATTTTTGGTAGAATATTGCTTCTCATAGCATTTGGCAATTCAAGTTCCTTTGTTGGCTCAACTGTGGAATCAAAATTAATGCATTCATATATTTAAAAAAACCTTACAGGATCATTGCACTTTTGCCAATGAAATTGTAGCTTCATAGAGTTGTCTTTTTTGGAATTAGCGACTATGCATCACTATTATCTCTTTTTAACAGAGATAAAATTTGACTAAGCTGAAGGAGATTTGGAGGCACTTGCATTTTTCAGGGAGATATCATTCCTACTTGGTCCAAGAAAATGAATAATAAAATCACTATGTTGCTTGTGCCTCTAGGGGTTAGGTGAAGAGTTAGTAGGAATTTCTATAAATCTGAGATGAGTATGATGCTTATAAAGATTCAAAGACCTTACTGTCTGTGATCATAAAATCCGCTGATGTGTTGCAGAAGGAATGCGTACTCTTACTGATTTTTTTTTTCTTGTATCCGGTCTGTACAAAATCCAGTGTAAGCTTACTATATTTGGTTGATTGGTTGGGTTTTTTAATCCTGAAATTACAATGTAAAAATAAATACTCCTTCAAACCTGTTATGTTCAACTTTGCTCAATGTACCGTTTTTTTCTCAAGGTGAAGAAAAGACAGTGGCAATCTTACAGATGAATTAAGAACAAAACTTTTGTTCTTATTTAGAATCTAGTTAATTTATAAGCTGCTAAATGTGCTTACATTTGCCACCTTTCTCTGCTTTGTCAAATTCTTATACATCCGTGTTTTACTTAACAAGGCAGGCCTGGAATAAGTAAAAAGCAAAACAACATAAAAACCCCCACCTTTCTGAACTTCCAGTGATCTATTCCATGGGGACTTAAGTCAAAGGTGCCTTATTTGTGTTTATTAACCCTTAATGGATTCTTTTCTCCATTAAATTGGGCCTACAGTTTTCTAACATATACTAACTTTTAATGTATTCACACATTCAGTTTTGTTTCTGCGTGGTGTCTTCTCATCTGTCCTGAACCTTGCATGGGGTAATTCCTTTTGATATCATCTTGTATTAGAATAGAAGTGTGATTGTTCTTACTTTATTCATCTTTTTGCCATTCCTGATGTTGTAGTCTTGTATCTGGTTTGCAGGCCAAGTAGACATAGTCAATTTAGTTGTTGCTAAACTTTGCTTGCACCAAACTTAGTTTACACTTAGCATCATCTTATTGTTCTCTTATCCCCTTTTAATTTCTTTTATATATATATATATATATTTTTTAAGTGGAAGAGCAGAACGGCATGCAGTATTCGTTGTAGTATGCCTCATGAGTTAATAAAATCTGATTTATGAAGATGCTTTGACCTCCCTTTCTCTCCTAGTAATTTCTAGCTTCCTATTTACTTTCTAAACTAACTTATCTCATTTTTTTATAGTATTATTATAACCTCAAGATTTTGTTTCTGAATTATGTCAGTACTGAGTCCATCTATTTATGAGCATGTTGAACAGTACTGGCCCAAGGATACTTTTAACAATTCGCAAGGAAACTGCTAGATGAAACAACTGTAGAATTTGGGATGTGAGAAAGTCAACAAATGCCTTAGTGTGCATGAATCTTGTGGTTTTGCTCATGTGATTATATCTGTGTGTTTCACAGGTCAATTTTAATTCAATGACTTTACATTGATAGAAAGTATGCAACAAAAATATCTGTTACAGATAGAGCACAAATGCTATTAAGTATTGCAATGAAATAAGATACCAATGAGAATAACACTAGGATGATGATGATGTTTTGCCAAAATAAGTCTTCTCCTTAATAGTAAAAATCTCCTCCTCCTCTCCTAAACAGAAACATTTCAGTGGTATGAAAAATTGGTTTTGCTGAGTGAAAGATGAGAGCAGCAATGCACTTCAGACATTTGGCTTACGGCAAGTTTAAAGAACGGGAAAATCTAAGAAGGTTAAATAGTAGGAGTGATGAAAGGTTTATTGAACTTGCTTTATCTGGAAAGATTAATTGAATAGAATCAGGAGACCTACTAGATTTTGAATGAACTAGACTTACAGAGCTTAATCTTCAAGTACTAATTCAGTGAAAATATCACCACATTCAGAGAAAGAGGCAAACAAATCAAAAGGTCTCTGTTCCTCTGAAATTCGGAAAAAAACACCTACTGATATGATACAACATTTATATTAAGGAATATTGGTTGTGAGATGAAGATGCTGCTCACAAATACTTGGAATCTAAAGGCTTAAAATTGTGGTGTGAAAAAAACTGAGCAAAGATTGTATTTCCCACTCCCCCACTGATCAGAAAGATGTGTACTGATTACTTGCAAGTGCCAGCAGTTTTCAATTTTTTTTCTTCATAATAAATTGTTGTGTCTTCACTGTTTCTTGAATGCTTTGCCCCCTCCTGTATAGATACTTCTTTTGATTTTCAAACTGGGACTGGTGCTAGTTTTCCCCTTTGCATGAGAACTCCAGAGTAAGCCCCATCATAAACTGCCTTCTCCTCATAACTCAGTTTCTTGTGTGCTTTCCTTATTACTTGCTTGTACCTCGCCCCCACTTGATGATTGATTTAAGTTTTTAACTCAGCTTCAAAATGCCTGTGCCTCCTCCACTCAGAGCCAGACTTAATCTTCCCTTTATGGCTGGAGTCAACACGGGCTTTATCATTATGTTTTTCTTGTAACCTTTCCACAAAGGGAGATTTTGTTCCACTGTAAGGTCTTAAATTGTTGTTCTAATTGGTCTGGCTGGCTTGATAATATCCCAAGGTTCAGGGTCATACAGTGTGAAGCACATTGCAGAAATGTGCAGTAATGACAAAGACAGTTTCTGTTGCAGTTATTACAGCCTTTTGACAGTAGGTCTCCCATATTAGATTCTGAGGTTACTATTATCTTTCCTTTTTTTTTACTCTGTTTATCTACTTAGATGGCATTCTTTATTGCTGTATAAGCTCATCTTTTTTTCTTTTTCTTTTTCTTTTTTTTTCTTTTTTTGGGGTGTGTGTTCGAGTGACTCTTTTGTGTGGTTTTTATGTAATTACAAAGATCACAGGCTCAGAAATAGGGTGATATTTAATTAAAATAATTGGTGAACTTGAGCAAAACTTTTGTGGATAAATTTTGAGAGCTATGTCTGTGATCCATCTGGCCCATCCAAATCGTTAAGGTATCACTGATCCTTTGTAGAAGAGCTGTCTGCTAGAGATTGGGACATTGAAATTTTATTCCCAATTCCTGACTTCCTTTTGTGTGGCTAAGGCAGCTCTTTTTTATCACTAGTCTAAAGTCCCGTGTGAGGACAACTGATCTAAATTTTAGGAAAGAGTGCACTATTACTGATGCTATACAGTTTAAATTTGTTTTTCTCTCCAACTACTCACGTGTAGGAAGAATTCTTCAGAAGATAATCCAGGATTTAATGCTACCTGGGTCTAGCAACAGCAGCTGCTTATTTGCTAAAGCCATGTATATGTAATACATATGCTCAAGGAAAGGAGTTCATGATATTCTTGTGTGTCTCTAGGAATCCGGAAAGACCGCAGAGGTGGGCGAATGATGAAACAAAAACGTCAAAGAGAAGAGCAGGATTCCAGGAATGGGGAGGCTTCTACAGAGCTGCGAGCTCCCACCCTTTGGACAAGTCCAGTGGTGGTTAAACACAACAAGAAGAACAGTCCAGCCCTGTCCCTGACGGCAGAACAGATGGTCAGTGCCTTGCTGGAAGCTGAGCCACCCATAGTTTATTCTGAATATGACCCAAATAGACCATTCAACGAAGCCTCTATGATGACCCTGTTGACCAACCTTGCAGACAGAGAATTAGTGCATATGATCAACTGGGCAAAGAGAGTTCCAGGTAAGGAAAAATAAGCCCCGGTGGACTACAAAGGCCTTTACATGGCAAAACAACAAAAAAACCATACCGTTTTTCATGCTTCACATTCTAATTTCATTTAAATTGTTCAACTAAGTATAAATACATACAAAATCATAAATTTTAAATTTTATGCTATATTGGTTGATAAAAAACTATAGTTTTTGTGACTTCTGAAGAAAGACTTATTTAAGAAATGATATTTCCCTATACTGTAGGATGTTGGACAGTTTTTTGATTGCAAATATTTTTTTTTATAAAACCCAGCAAAATTAAAGATAAAACTAGATTACTAAATGCCCAATTTAATCAATTTGATCTAATTAAATTATGTTAATTACTTAGATCCCTTTTTTGAAACAAGAGTTACTCTCATGTCTGAATTGTAAGCCATAAATTCAGTATCATTACTGAGCCCATAAGAATTTGTATTATCATTTAAATGCCAGTTTATCTTTTTGACCATAAATTAAAGATCTTCCATGAGTTTTGAGTATGAAAACCAGAGCCAGAACAGCATTTTTTGTATGACATTTTTTTCCTGCTGGAACTAGGTATTTTTATCTTTATTATTTTGGTGCATCATGGTTGCCTCTCTTTTCTGGAAAGGAATTACAGAATTGTGAGAAGAATGTAACATTTTTGCTTGAAGGTATGTTACAAATTCATGTGGCTTAATTAATTTATACAAATGAACTGAGACAGTTGTTTTGCAATTAAAATTCATCATCTTTAAAATTTCTGTCTACATGACTACTTTTCATAAGCTAACGTTTAAATGTTTAGTAGAGATTTATTGCACATGCCATACTTCTAGCTTTGCAAAAATACTGGCATACATGGTAATTTATAAATCACTGGAATTCTGATCTCTTAAATTTTTACTGTAGCCACTTACTTCATCAAAATTATGCAGCTGCTTTATGAAGGGATGTTAGAGAACACTACCGCAACTCTCACTCACAAAGTGCATTACCTCAACAGCATTACACATGGATTATCCCATTTTTCTGTTTTCCTTCATCTAATCTTGGCAAGACTCTTTCTGGTAAATCAATAACCCATAAAATCTCAGTGTTTTCCAGTCCTCATGGGTTCCTTTTTTTCCACTTTTCACATGTCACTTTGTGGGCTCAAGCTATGATCAATGAGAACCTGTGTGTGTCATTTCTCATCGTATCTTATAAGAAATCACCTGAGAATTTTATTCTTAACAAAGTCACAGTGGTTAAGATGTGATCCACAGTCTGTTCAAGTCAAGGGCAGGTTTTTCTGTTAATTTAGGTATGCTTTGGATCATGCCTTTACAATATGCTTTTGGAAAATGAATGTATCTCCGTTGTGTTAAAGCTCTACAGTACCAAACCAGCTAAATTAAAATTACTTTTCTGCTGATTTTAGAGATATAATTAGTCTAAGTCTATTAAAATCCATTAATTTACATTCAGTGTGAATCTACCACACTCTAAATTCATTATGTTGTTTAACTGGAAACATTTGTCTTCTATGGTATTTGGTTGTGATAGCTATTGCAACTAAAGAAAATGTGTTTAGGTACAAAGCAACACTGTTAAAGAACTCAGATAAGATTTTTATTCAGAAATCTCTCTAAAACTGTTTGTCACAAGATGATTACATCTGGTGAAGATGAAGATTTATTTGGTGAAGGCTTACCAAATACATTCTTTATTTCCTACAAAACCTTCTGAAATTTGGAAATCAAATGTATAAAGTTATAAACTATTTGTGTATGTCCAATGTATTTTACATTTAAATAAATGTGCCTGTTAAAGGAAGCTCCTAAGGCAGGGGAGGTAAAATATGAATAGTTTGGGAATTCTGAAAATGCTGACATCTATCTGGTTTTTAATGTTATGTCTTGGAGGACAGTAAGCATCATGAAAAGCAGAAATTAAAATATTTCAGAAAGTTGTTTTAAAAGAATTCCGGCCCAATTATTTGTCTACCTGTAAAATTGTGTCCCCTTAGAGTAGGAATCTGGGAGCTCAGTGATTATTTTTTTTTCTTTTTAATCTCTTATTTGGTCTCTAGAAAAGGTTGAGTGTACTCAGTTGCTGATATTAAATCTTAGAAGTACTGATCACCTTTCAAAGACAGGGCCTTTGCTTGAACTGTTTACCTGTTTCTTTCCTCTTCATTGTAGTGGCAATCTATATTAAGAGAAATGTGTCCGGCAATGTAAATTGTATGTTCACCTCCACAGTATGTTACCTTTGAATACTCCAGTATTACTAGGAAGTATGCAGTACTGCTTAATTAGAGAGGATTTGTGTATAATTTACGTATAAACAGAGGAACTGTTGAACTTCTTTCTGTTAGGTGAAGTACTTTGTGCAACAGCATTGTGGGATTCCACTCAGTTATTTTCTCAGCTAATCTACTAAGGTTTCAAGCTTCAGAATTGAGGGTAAAACCATCTTTTTCTAAAAAGTGAATGTGCTTTTTACCAGTAGAAAAAAAGCGGTTGCAGGAAATAGCCTCTCCGGTGCACATCTCTCAAGCCTTGGAAGCATTGCACGAGTTCATTTCGCTGAATGCAGGCACTTAACTGACAGAAAGCAAAGAGCAAAGTCAGTATGAGTGTCTGGGTTGAAAGCACGTTTTTTAAGGAAAGAAGAAATTGATATTAATAGAGCAGAAATGCAATAAAGATACGTCTTAAAAGTAAGTCTAGGACTTTCAGGGATGTGTCCTTATTTTTATAAATAAACTGTCCACAGTTTATTTTGCTGTGTATGCTTTAAAGAAGAGGGATATTATCAAAGCAACTAGTCAAGTTGTTGTTTTGGTCAGCCAGTCTTTCTGAGGTGCATAGGTGAGTGTGGAGGAATAAACATGTCATTAGAAGAGGTACTGGACAGAAGTGAATCTATTCTACAAAATGGAGTAATAGAAATTAATTTATGATGGACTGTGTAGTATAATGTAGGCAGAGATCTGTTATAAAGAGAAGATGCGAACAGCCTCCAGCATGAGGTTTCTTTGCAGACATACCCTGAGGGGAAGGTGAGAACTGATCTACATCTCTATTGTAATATATTCAGCAATAGTTCAATCTTGCTTAATTTGACTCTGCAATCTAGGTAGTATTGTAAGCTGCTGGGGAAAAGAGAACTTGTTGCAGCTTCTTGTGTATAACCCTGAAAAATGATCTTCGATATTTAAGTACGACATGATTGTTAACTGAAATCATAACAAAATTCTCCCATGACAATGCAATTCATAATATGCCAAGCATTTAAAAGGATGTTTTGATTTTGCTTTGAAATGTTGGCTGCTGATACAAGTGGGTTTGCCAGATTACATTAAAAAAGTCTTGTACAATGTTTTATGACATATAGAAAAGATTCTGGATGTCCCATAGAATTTGCTCTTTACATGGCCTAATAGGGATTTTGGCTTAAGTCCTCCCAGATGGCCCTGTAAAACCCCAGTGCTGCCTTCTGCTTACCCCAGCTGGCTGGAAGAGCAAGCAGCTGTAGATAAGGTGGGCACAAACAGATTGCGATGGGCTAGCCATTACACATCTAAGTTGAACCTTTTACTAGTTAACTGGGACATATCGCTAAAAACCACACGTAGGCAAGGTATCAGTGTAGATGAATAAATGTTCTGCTCAGTTCTGAATCACGTACTCCTGAAAGATATGGCTTTCTATTATCTTCTGGGTTTACATAACATCTTGGGAATATAGTATCACCTTCAGTTGCATAGAATGAGCTTTTTTTACTTTAGTAAATTTCCACCATGGTCTTTTTGACATGAGCAAAACAATGACTTTGTTTTGCTACAGAAACGCTGATACAGTAAATGAATTAACTTACTGTGTTTTGTTATTCCCTTACTGCATATATAACTTAATATCTATATTTGGGGTACTGAATTCTCTAAAGGAACCTGGTATTTTCAGCATAATCCTCAATAATTTTTTTGTGCAGAAGCTCTTGAGATGGTAAAAGCCATTATGGGTTTCTATAGTGAGCTCATGGTAAAGAGTGTAGCTTTAAGGAAATTTTCCTGCAAGGGTGAAATCTTTGGCACTGCTGCTACAGTTTTGTGTAACTATTCACTAGAAGTACAGTAGCTGTACAACTTAATAGCCCTAAAATGGTACACTGGGCATACAGGCTTTGAAGTTTTGAGATGATTCACGGTGCTGTACTTATTTTATGGCTTCATGAACCGAGGAGATAAACATTTTGGCACTGATTTTTTTTTTATTTCAAAGCCACAGAAGTTGCTATTTTCTTAAGATATTGTTTTCCTATTTGACCTTCTAAACTGCTCTGTTTGTTAAATTAGGAACAGTGTGTAAAGAGGCCAACAATAGCCACAATTTTACACTGCACTTCAGTGACACCAAACCTTGGAAAAAAAAAAAAAGGTCAGCTTGCAGTGGAGGGAAAGAAGTCTTAGACAAGAGTAGTGTGTGTTAATAACCGTTTAGGGGAAGGAAAGTTCACAGAGCTACAAAGTCCAATGTTCCTCCTGGCAATAATTTACACTTAGCTTAAAAAAGGAATTGCTTTCAATCCTTGTAATAATTTTTAACAAACCTTCCAAAATATCTGTTTTTCTTCTTTGACTAAGGGGCTTGCTATGGAGATTTGCAAAATGTTATTTAAAAGCCAGCCGTCTGCTTATCTGATTAATCTGTTGAAGTGATACTATGATTGCTGCCCTGACTTCATGGCAGAAAAACAGAGGAAGCAAATAGATCTGTAAGCAAAAGAGAAATAATAACAAGCATCTGGATCTTACTTTATGGCTGCTTTTTGCTAATTTAATTTCTGTGAAGTTTCAATTCATTACCACAAACGTAAGAGATAAAAATCAATCCTTAGAGTGGAATAAGATAATCACTTACCATTTGCCTTTGAACATCAGGCTGAGAGGTATCTCATGCAATAGCATGATTATGCAGGGCAGCAGAGATAAAATTGTTGAATGTGAAGCAAACCTTTCCATCCCTGTGTTTTCTTAGTCTGGGAAGCATCTTTAGTCTGTCATGTCTATATTGTGCAAAACCAAATAAACCCCCCTTTCCATCCTCCTCCGACAGCTTCCCACGTTCTGGGTGCTGTGCGACAAATATACTACGGCAAGTAACTTTTATTTTTATTATCAATAGAATTGCATTTTAGTGCTTTTGAAACTCAGTGTGGTGTTTTTTCTTCTCTGGAGAAATTTAAATAAGAGAAAAGGACAAGAGCATGTGACACAGTAGTTCGTCAGTGAGAAACTGAGTGGAAGACAATGATTCTAAAGGTTAGGGAGGCATCTGACAATTATATACACTGGGAGCTTGTGTCAGACAGGGAAAAGCAAAAAGCTGAGAAAGAACAGTTTAGTAGAAGTGCCTGGAAAGGAACATAAACTTTGTCTGCAGGTATCTATGGGAACAATAATACAGGCAGTGCTTTCACTAGCTGAAGACCAGAAGAAGACGATAGTAGAAGGAAACAGGATCAGGGGGTGAATAACAATTGTGATATTGTAGATTTAATATGTATCCTAATGCAATGCTTTTTCCAACTCTAAGCCCTAGATTTAGGAATGTAGAAGGGGAGATAAATGCATCAGGACCAGCATCAAGGAGAGTTCAACTGGGAGAAAAAGTAGAGAGCACATTCAAGAGAAACAGAGGAAGAGGATACTGGGAATCAGTCACATGAGCCAACAGTAACTTCAGCAGCTCAGTCCTGGGTCTCTTACTCATTCCTAGGGCTCCTACTGGAGGACAGTATTTTGTTCAGGGGCTCTTTGAAACAGAAGGAGCTGGTTGTTGCCTCGGCCATGGGAAGAGCCTTGGGAAGTTGTCTGCTTACTAGCCCTGTCACAATTCCTCTTCCAAGCCATGGTCTTTGAGCTTCGTGCCACATTCTTTCACCAGGAGTTTCCTGGCAGTGGGATAACAAGAATCTATTCAAATGGCGTCACTTTGTTTGCATAAATGTTCAATCAAGGGAAACAGAGTCAGGAAAGGAAAAGTAGTCAGGCAACCGCTTCGAATATTTCTTTAGCAAACCTTTGAATGAGCTCAGAAGTATATCCTTGAGGGTTTTCTAATACAACTCGCAGCATTTAATTTTTTTTTACAAACTTCTAAAGCTAATTTTGTAGCTTTTCAGATTTTCTTTCTGTATCCAGAAGAAAGAGATTCTGAAGAACGAGTCAGATGTTGGTGCCATTATGTGAGTGCATCTGCCTGTATCTTTTTTCAGCAACATTCTGTGGCCATAATTAAAAGTTCTACTTCATATCTAAGGTGATATTTTATTCAAAAGCATGATAAATGTCAGTAATTCTTTCTAATATTACAAAAAGCCAGTCTTAGAGTAATTCATAGAGAGTGCTATATTATCCTCTTTTCACAGAGGTAGTTACATTGCATAGAAAGATGACTGCCAAAAGCTATTGAATCAAGCGTGTTATCCAACCTTTTATCCTCCTTGAATTTAAGAAAGCTGTAATAAGACAGAATTTTATAAACAAATATAGAATGAAAGTGACTGTCTTTTCCTTACATTGCATAATAGTAGTAGTTCTATGTGCACAGGACCCAAAAAATGGCTGTGGCTTTTCTTTTAAGAAAATGAGTTTCTGTTAAGATGATGGTGAATGTGCATAGCATGTTGTGAAAATGCACTTTTCCTCAGTTAAGGTGTGTTTTGTATATTTAGAACAGAAGAAAATATAGGTAACTACGTTTTTCCAATAAATCAATAACTGTTGGAACCCCAGTATTTCTTCTTAAATGCTCTAATAATTTGTTTTCTCAGAGATGTCTTAGTTCTCTTCTTTGTGGAAGCTTGAAAAACAATTAATACAGGTATCCAAAGCCATCCATTTATTAGCTCAGCAAAATAATTTTGCTCTTCTCTGGGGGATTTTTTAAAAAACACCCTTCTCTATCGTGGTAAACCTCAGATACATCTCTCCATCTAAATATCCCTGCCTGGAGTATATGCTGAATTTTAAATTTAAATCTGAAGACAAATTTATCCTGTAAATCTCTTTTTCTACAAGTATGCACATATCCAGATACATTTGTTATTAATATGGAACTACTTCACATCTGTAAAGTTCCTTATGTACACAGTGGTTTTAAAATCAAGATCCAAAGGCCAGATCTGTTCAGAACTTTCCAGAATAAGTAATATGTGTATTACAAAGATTTGAATTTGCAGCTTCCTAACAAGCTGTCTCAAACAACAAATGCCTTCAATAAATAGGGCATTCAATACTATACAAGTCCATTTGATAATAAATGTTGGAAGATGAAATTCTACTGGTCTTGGCAAAGAAGCAAAAATGAGCATCCACAGTAATAATTTATATATTTTTAGCCCAAACTTAGGGA
>VZTM01017684.1:0-16095 GCA_013400555.1 Jacana jacana | reverse complement strand
GAAACTACAAGGACTGCCAGAAGAAACAATGACCGCTCTTCCCTGCCAAGCCTTTTACCTTCACAACTTCCCTTTTCAATGGACAGATCATCCAATGCTATATCACTCCGGAAATCTTCCCCGATCATTCCTTCAAGGATAATCTATGGGAAGACATAGTTTTCAGAATTTGCTACAGCCTCATATGTGAATTGCCATTGCAAGGCATGGTTCATCTCCAGTCCTATTTAGAGCCTCTGCATTTACCTGCATGTTTCCTCTGCTGTGCACCGTAACCTCTCCCAAGTTCCACCTGTCCCCTTTGTTTCCACCATCTTTCCATTCCAGTGTTGATGTTTCATTGTGAACTACATACACGCTCAGGGCCATTGCCTCAGCTGCTCCATACATGTGATACCAGAAGCGGAAGCAGTGCGGTCCTTCCGAACCACACACTGGACTGACCAAGCGGGCTATGTCTGCTGGCTCATGCTCACTTCCTTGCAGGTAGATATAATAGCCCTCTGGAAAAAAACAAGTGTCAATTTTTCACATTAATGAGCCAGGACAAGATGAAATTCCTTAATTTATTCATTGCAAACAATGCAATTTTTCTTCATCCAGCACTTGTATTAAACTTTTAGTCCCCAGATTTATTTCCAGCAGATTACATTGGTCCACCAGCAGGGTAAGGAAAGTTTTCTAAAGGAGAGTGCCCCAGTGATTTAGTCTCAGCCTGGATATACCTTTGCTGAAGTTTCTTCATAGGAACTTATGCTAACAGGTCACATGCTTATGGTGACAGGTCCTGCACTGTTCTTCCACCCCACAACAGATCCCTGGCTGCTGTAGAAGGCTCTGGATTGAGCCTAAGAAACTTGTGGCCTCGATTTGTTATTAAAATAGGCCCCATGTCCTCTTCCAAGAGAGGCACAGCCAGGCATGGTTTGCTGTTCCTACCTCCAGTTGTGTGGTCATAGGAAGGGCCGGTATTTGGTGTGGGTGTCGGCCCCTTGTGCCTTATCCAGTCAAAGTTGTCACTTTTTTCCTGTTGCCACTCACAGAAGTTGACATCAAATGTGCAGGACATATTGCAGGCTGTTGGTGCAGCTGTATATGGTGCAAAAACAAAAACAGACTTTCCACAATGAGGTTTGGAATTTTTGTTCTGTTTTGACAATGCCCTTCTAGGTCTCAAGCTCACGTGTTCGTGAAAAATTTGAAGATGGAATGAGAAGAAATGGCCCCTACTGAAAAATTGACTATAAAACATGAAATTTCAGTACCTGAGAATGAGTGCTATTTCACAAGTCCCTTCCTCAGCTATCATCAGTATACACCAATACCCTGTATTTTTATTGTGCCACAGTCATAATTCTTGGTCATTGCAAATTGCTCAAAACTTTCCTATTTGGCACAGTAGCATTTAGCTGGCTCTCAAAGTCCTGGTGAGGTGGAAATCTAGACATCATAATGAGAATTGTCTGATGCTTGTTTTTATTTCTCATAAACTGGGATGAGAAGTACTGTCTCAGACTTGTAAAAATTTTATGCCCTATTATGTCATAGCTTCATACTTAGGCTGCCTTTTCTCTTGGCTTTGGCAATTGCCTCTGGTAGTTCTAGAAGAAGCAATTTCTTGCCTCTAGCCTTACCTCTTTGTTAACTAGTCTAACAAGATAATAAGGGACCAATAGTGTTATGACTGGAAGGCTGAACGGACCTCAAGCTGCAGGAATCTCCTTTGTTAATTTTAAGGCCCTGGTTTATATACTTCTGAATTTATTTCACGTGCTTGGTGAAAACCTGGAGCTGTACACAGGTTGGGTAAGTGATGTATTAACACTTCTCAGAAAGGAAAAATATTTTATAAAAGACAAAGCGATGATTTTTTAGACAAGTACTTCCCTGGTTAAGTCCTTAACTGACAATTTTTGAGGTCATTCACAACCCAATTCTGATCAATGGTCTTAGGTCGAAAGTGTTAAAATACTACATCCTAAAGTGAATTCTGGAAGCCCATTAGAAGCCCAGTCTCCAGAGATGCTAAGCACTTGAAAGCTTCCTGTGTCTCCTTGAATTCCCTTTTCTGAAATTCTCCTCAACTTAGTAATTTGAATTTATATTCATGAGGATTTAGTTGGATGGCTATTTGCTAAATGACCTAATGACTTACCGCAGATGGTATCTTTCCTCCATTCACCCAGATTTACACCTCCAAGTTCACAGGCAGAAGCGTATGCCTCTAGAATCTTGCAAAACTGATCAGAATTCCCCTCTGTGGCACACAGGTCATAGACACAGCTCTCAAAGTACAGCTGTGGGGGAACGCGCCAATGGCAGACCTGAAAAGGCCCACTATTTTTCAAAATAATTTTGCAAAGTTCTTCATATTCTTTCTCTTTTGCTGTATCACAAGTGGGTGGTACAACTGAAACTGGATTACATCTGTATCAAAAATAAACAGCAGCATGGTTACATAATAAATCTTTATGTTTTGTTCTATCCTGCAAGGCATGCCTCAACAGAAGTAGAATTCTATAACAAATTCTATGGATTTGCTGTGAATACTCATCTTTAGTGTCTCAGACCCCAAAGTGAGAAATATTACAATTTGATTCATAATTCCCTATTAAGAATATAATTGTGAACTGTTGACGTATGACTGTCCATAGATTCAGAAGTCCAGAAGAAATCAATAAATCAGCTAACACAAGCAAGACAATTTCAGCTCAATATTGCATATAGTAAGAGCAATAATGTGTACATGAAAGCATTAATAGCCAGATAAATATCCCATGCCTACATTAATCAAAGTGGAATTGTTTAGGACCTGAATCTGGAGATCTATTTAGACTTCTTATAGTAAGATAATATAAAAGAGATGTTTTAGAATAAACAACTAAGAAAAACAACTAAGAAAACAACTAAGAAACAACTAAGAAAACAACTAACTATATCCAGTTATATGCAAAAAAGGAGCCCAGTTTCTAATAAAATCTACAAAGGTCACATGGAAAACCTCTGAAGAGTGGTTTTAAAATTTCAATACTCTCTATTAAAAAGTGGAGTTATTCAGAGGTGAAAATACTAGCAAACAAGTAATATCAAAGAAGGGTTACTATGGAATATCAGTTAACGCACATTAATTCTATAACTAGATGATTTATGTTTCAGGCATTCTGCTGTTTCCCGAAATATTATCAGATACTTACGTCCTGTTGTCATCCTTCACTCGCCAGCTGTCACCAAATTTATTTGGATCCTGTTCTAGGACTTTATCTGGTTTCAGAAAATCATCCAGTTGGTTGTCATTGAATGTCCCACAAAGACCACACAGCTGTCCTTTGAGACTTTCATCAACCAGAATGAAAAGCTCCTGGTCACCATCAAACTTCACCTGCATGCCTAGAGATGTATCAATGACCACAGAATGTCCTTTTATAGCTACTCTGGCTCCATGGTTCAAATCCACAGGAAGATAAACTTGAATTCCATTCACCTAAAGAAAACAAAACCCACACAGCCAGGTTAGCTCCCAGGAACAAAGAGGATATCTACTCTGCCAGTACTATAGCTTTCATCACCAGGTCAGTCTTACTCTAATGAACAATGCAAACACAAAACCTTAAAGCTTAGCAGAGCCTAATGGGCTGTATACTTATTCCACATCTTGAACAGAGCTTTGTAGCAAAAGTTGAACCCTGTGCTGCCACAAGGACACACATAGTAATACTTGGAATAGCTAGTTTAAAACTACTTTGGTATGAATGAGTCTGAGAGTACATAGGAAAAAATACCATTTCTATTTTAAAGGCCAGTTCTATAAATTTAGACTGAGATTTCGTTCAACAGAAACTTTCGCATATAGATGAAACTGTGGATAAAGATGTTTTTTTTTTCTACAGCCTGATTTAGAGAAGATTTGAATGGACAGAAGAAAGCTATGCTGATTTCTGCCTTTCTGAAAAATAAATAATTCTGTGACCTTTAGTATGCGCAGTCTTGGTGATGAATAAAACGGAGAAACCTGATTCAGTTCTTTTTGACAGAAATGTAAAGTGAATAAACAAGATGGACTGTTTATGCTTAAAGTAAAACACTTACATAGGTCTCTTTATTTTTCTTCAAAATAATGTGCAGGTTTTTCAGTGTGACAGCAACGGAGTTCAAGGCTGTCCAGTTCGGATTTCCTCTATGCTCATTTCTGGTTGTCACGGAAAACCTTTCAGAAGAATTTGTGCATGTCTCAACAACAGTATAATTGCAGTCTCCTTGGAAATGGTATAGTCTCCCATCAAAGGTTATATAATGTGGATCCCCAAAAATGTGGCAGGTGCTGGGATTCAATGGATAACAACCCAGGAGTCCATTCTGCACTTTGCAAACTTTGCCTACTTCACATCTCTCTGAATTGCAAACTACAGTCCCATTTTCAGCACATACACATTGGCCTGCACAGTCTGTTTGCCAAAAAGTTTCTCCTTTCTGTGAGAGACAATAAAATAAAAATAAATTAAAAGAGCTAATGGTGATGAACTGTGGCATAAGCCCCTAAACTATGTGTGAGAACAAACCTCATAATATTTGCCGTTGTGAAGGCAGCCACAGTTACTCATGGACACACATTTTTCCCCGCTGATGACAAAACCACTGTCGCATTCACATCCTTCTACACAAGGCCTGCTGCAGTTCTTTGATGCAAAAGGGTCAACACATGTGTCTGGACAAGCACTGGTGCATGGACTGTAATGACTATTGGGAGGGCATGCAATGGCTGAAAAACAGTAAAAGGCAATGAACCAACAACCACATTCAAATGAAATAATGATCCAAGAAAGAGATTATTTTGAACTAGTGAAAATTATTATTTTGAACTAGTGACTGGTTTGAACCAGTGACAAAGAGATTATTTGGAACTAGTTAAAGAGAAATGCCTTTCTTATTTTGCTAACAGAAAGCAAACATTCTCCAAGAAAAAAGCATGAATTATTTACACACATATCCAGGACACCTCCAAATGCAAGGGCAAACTCAAGCCTCTCTAAACTAGATCTAGTAGGGAGTTGGTGAATTTCTAGAAGTACACAGATTGCTGAAGTCATCAGATGGATTCTGGAAATGAACAAACCTCTTAAGAGCAAAACACCTTATAAAACTCAGAGGTAATTCCACATTTTCAGAAACCTACAGCTACTGGTTTGAAAAAGACTTCTGAGATAATTAACAAAAGGTTACTCTGCTATCTGGCAGAAAACAATTACTTTTACAGAATTTTATTCCTAAATATTTTGTATGTAAAAATGTGAAGAATTTACATTCTCTAAGCTTTGTCTGTTACTAGCTAAATCAGCCTCCGGAGACAAAGATTCATTTATCTACAGAAACTCACAGCAGAAGGTGGCATTCCTCCAGAGAGGGAGACTCACGCCGGCTGCCTGGCACGCATCAGCATAGGCCTCCAGAGCAGCACACAAGAACTCCTGCCCACCACCCAGGGCACAAAGGTCATAGAAGCAGGTGTCAAAGTAGTCCTGGGGGTTGATGACACCGTGGCACCCCTCAAAAGAGCCAGGCCTGGCAGTCAGCATGCCACAGAACTGCTCCGACTGGTAGAGCTTCTCCTCTTCTGCACTGCAGGGGGGTGAGGGGACGGGGACACCGCAAGAGGCGTCGTTGTCTGGGACCCGCCAGCTCTCCCCCAGCTCATTGGAGTCTGCGGCTTGCTGCCCGTTGGGCATCATGTAATCGTCCTCTCGCCGGCTGTTGAAGTTCCCGCACATGCCGCAGGTCAGGTTGAAGTAGGTAGTGGGCACCTTCACCTCCACCGAGTGGTCAGCGTCGTAGGANTGGTACCTGCCAGGCCCTGCCTTGCAGTCGCACCACACTCGTGCCAGCCCCACTGCTTACCAGCACTTGGCTCTTCTCGTTCTTGACCATGACAATGCGCTCCCCGTACACCTCAACCAGGACTTCGCGCACGTAGGACACTCTGGTGTTGCCGCGATGCTCGTTCTTGGCCTCAACGTTGAAGTAGGGCAGGGGGGTGGTGCTGGAGCACACTTTGGCCAGCGTGTACGTGCAGTTGCCCATGAAGTTGTGCGTCACCTTGTCAAAGGTGATGTAGTGAGGGTCACCGTGGACGTGGCAGATGCCATAGGATTCCTCGAGGCACTCGGGTTTCCCATCCGTCACCCCGCAGTACTGGCCCGCAGGGCACGAGGCACTGGAGCACTGGACTTGGCTTCCCCGTGCAGGACACCTGCACTTTGAGGAGCAGGTGTTGTCCGTCCAGAACTCCGAGCCCACGGGGTAGTGCTGCCCGTTGTGCCAGCACCCGCACTGCTGGCTGGGCACGCAGCGGTCGTTGTAGAGCAGGTAGCCGCTGTCGCACACGCATCCTTCCACACACGGCTGGCTGCAGGTACTGGGAGCCATCGGGTTGACACAGGTGGCAGGGCAGGCAGCAGCACAGGGCTCGTAGTGGCTGTTGGCAGGGCATGCTAATGCTGTGTTATAAAAGAGAAATCTCTTTATTAATCTTTTCAACTCCTGAAATGTTGGGTTTTGTTTAATATCATATTCTGCTTTGTTTTCCTATATTTGGAGACATCTTGAAATTCTGAGGCAGTTTGTTGTATGCCCTTTCTATCTTACTACTCTTTAATTTCTTTTGATGCTTGGGTTATTTCATGGAGAGAGATTCCTAGGAGATCTCCTTTTCCTGAAGGGGATTGCTTTGAATGATTACATTGGGATGAGGCTATTGGTCTTTTGTTAGTTATTCATTCTAGACATGGGCCGTATTTAAGTTACAGACCCGGTATTTAATTCTAATAATATTGTAGCTTCTTAATTAATATTTTTTCACTTCACCAAGGTCCATAATGTTTGTTAAATAATCATGATGCACAAGTGCTCTATCCTCTTTTTGATATTGTTACATACACATGTAGATACCCAAGCAAATATGACATTTTAAACAGTGACATTTCCAGGTGAGAAAATGCCAGGATTGAAGTTTCCTGAACAATCTTTTTTTCAACTTCTATGTGGTTATGTGATGGCATTCAGTTTTTAATGACGTATTTTGTCACTCTAATTTTAGTCTGCTTTCATAAGGAGACAGAGATCACAATTACATCGTATATTTCTCTGCTCATCCTCCCACTTACTAAATTTGACCCAGCTGAATTATGGGAAATAAGTTGGTGAGACTGTTAGAGGACAAAAACTTTTTCAGGTCTATTAAATGAAATAGGCACAAGGCAAAGAAGAGAGATCTTGCAAGCTCCTTCAGCAGAAGGAACAGAGAGGGATTACTACTGGTTAGAAACTATAGAATCTCTGGAAGAGAAAATCTCAGTAGTGTACCCAGCAGAGAAAATGCTCCAGCCAGAGACTGTGGTCAAATGTGAAACAAAAGCCAGAAAGAAGTCAGAAAGAAACTTCAGTCATTTAAGTGTTTACAGACAAGTCTTTTTCTTTAGTGTCCCTATCTCCTTCAGCACAGAAGGCAGAGAGAGCACTGGATCACTATTTCATGTTCCTTGCATTGCTTCTGGTGGAAACAGATCTGTTCAGGACTTCCAGATATTATTTAAATCCTGTTTTAAAGATAACCCTTTTTTTCTATAATATATGCTTGAATGCTTGACAAATGTTCTTTATTTGATCTTTAACAACATTCACAGAAGAAAGGTCATTATTCACATTTAATCTCCAGCACAGACTTCTATTACTTTAACACTTGACACCTTTTGTTTTTTGTCTGTGGGAGTTTCTGTCTCTGTCTCTTCCAACCAGAATGAATCTATGATTCTATGATTCCTTACTGCCACTACCTTCTCCAATTCCATTAGCGTGGTTACTGTCTCCATTGCACGGGCTTCTTACTTAAATTCTGTCTTTAATTCCAGGCTGCCTACCTGCATTGCCTCCTCTCCCATCTGAAATCGTGAGTTATTCCACCTGTACAGGATGCTTTCCCCTACATCCATAGGCATGAATGACTGGCACTCCCTTCTCTCTTACATATTCAGGAGTCTGTGCCACTGATAGTGTTTCCAATACTCTCCTCCTCCCATCTACAGCTCTTCCTTCATCTACTCTGGCTCACGTCCCTTCTATGTTCCTATAAGGTATCAGCAGAGGTTGCTACAGGAGGAGATAGCTCCCCTTCTGTTAACTGGGTGCCTGTCCACCACACAGGACAGACAGGCTGGCACTATATGAGAAGGCAGCTCAGGCTCTCAGCAGGGAAGGTGGGTAGAACTCTTACATGTCCACAAAGCATGTGCAAAATTAGATTATTTTTTTTTTTCTCAAAGACACTTAATTTTATGCATAGCTTCTTCAGAAGCTAGAACACTCTCTAAGTCAAATGTCCCTGAAACACTTAGCAACTCTGGACAAAAATATAGGGACAGTTAGAGGAATCCAAAGGAAAACCCTCTAATTCTATTTTAAGATGGGCTAGACAGTATTTTCTCCTTTCATCAGAAGCAGTTAAGTATTTTCACTAGATCTTCCCAAAGGAATCAAACCCCAAAATTTTTAGCCTGATTGGTCAAGATTAACAATGTTCTATGAATTTAAGTGTCTCGTAAGGCTCTGTCTTAGGAAGTCCTAATTAGGAAGTCCTAATTAAATCCTCCTGACAAGGGGCAATTTCCAGTCATCTTTGATACGTACGGCAGAAGGTTGCATTTCTCCATGGTGACAGTTGGACTCCTGCGGCTTGGCATGCATCTGCATAAGCCTGCACGTTTTCACAGAGGGCTTCATTGCTCAGATGAAGTTCACAGAGATCGTACTGGCAGGCTTCAGAATAACTCTGTGGATCAACTACTGAGTGGCAATTCTGGAATGGACCGTTGGGATCTGTGAGCAGGCCACAGTATTCATTGCTTTGGATCACATGCTTTTCATCTGCAGTGCAATTTGGGGTGTGGCCATTATCTGGAGAGCACCTAGTGTAGAGAAAAGAAACCGATGTGGAAAAATTCACCAATTAACTTTGGATGCACTAGCACCTAAGATGCTTTTCAAATCACATCTAACAAAACTACAGAGCTCTCTCCAAGCTAAGCATGAAATATTTTGAAAGCTCTACATTTCAAATACTTAAGATAGAAAAGCAGATTTTAATATGCTCTCACCCTTATAACCTTTGAGAGGTCTGGAAGAAACCTAAATATGAAATTTGCCTTTCTTTTAAGCCAAGCTTTCTACATGGAAGATAGCTGGGAAGTACAAACAAAAAGTAAAAGTATTCAAAGTTAAACCTCTTCTATCATTAGATAATATATTGTGAAATTATGTAATAAATGGTAAAGTATCTCAGAAGAGTTTAAACAGGAACTTCAAGTCCTAGCATTAATATACTATAACAACAACTGAAACCTTAGTGGGCATCTCCAGTGTTTTATTCAAATTTCTTCCTTTTAAGCACAGTTAAATTTGCTGTGAAACTTTATCCAGATAGATAAATTAAGCACACCGACAGGACTATATTTTATCCCATGTGCCTGACATTTTTGGCTCACATAAAACAGTTATTTAAAACACTGGTCATTGCATAACCAACAGCTGAGGCTTAACATCCTGGCTGGAGTCCTACCTGGAGTCATTGTAAACCTGCCAACTGTTGCCAAGGCTGGACGAGTTTGGTTCCATCTCTCCATTTGGATTAAGAAAGTCATCTTTTTGGTTTCCATTATAATTTCCACATATTCCACAGACTTTAGACATATAGGTATTGGGAAGAGTGATTTCTACTCTGTGATTTCCATCAAACTTGACATTCAGCCCAAAGTCAGTAGTCACCACAACATACTGCCCACGGAAGGAAATGCTGACACCCTGTGCCAATGTCAGAGGCAGCACCTGGCTGACTCCATCCACCTGCAGGCACAGAGAAGGACAAGTATTATAATCACTTCAAAAGAAGTATTTTTAATGGTGACCCTCTTAGATCACATCCCTATATTGAACATAAAGACTTGCAGTGACTTAAATTATCATCTACTTTGAATGGTTGTTCTTATTACATATGAAGAAAGTTTGTCTAAGAAACTTATATATAATAAAAAAGTAAATGCAGGGGAAACGTATAGAAGAGAAGCTGTTGCAGAAATGTGGGTATACTAGTTTACTATGTTTCTAAGGTGAGATGAGAAAGGTCTCATGTACATTTAAAACTTTATCTCCTGTCACATGAATCATCGCTCTATTTTCTTATAATAAGGGTGGTGTTGAAGTAAGGTGACATATTCATATATTGGGAATTTGAATAAAACATATCTGCTGCCTTGACCCTTTATGGAAAGGAGCTATAAAGAAACCTTAAAATACAATAGCTGGCCCAGTGACAAAATTAGGATGAGAAGAGTCATCAGATTGTCACTCTAGGACCCTTTTATCTGGCCCTGCTTTATGGTAAATGCCATGTTAAGTTAAGTTAGCAGTGATGTGGAACAACTGGAAATGAATGAGCATGCAGCTTTATGAGCTACCACACAGGATTTGGAAACAACCCCCAGCCCAGACTAGATTAATGCAGGGCCTTTATATTCCCTGATGCAGACCAAGCCTGACTCTGAGGGGCACGCTAAAAGGGTAGGCTAGTAGGCTATCCCACTACCACCACCTGGAGTGTCAGCTCTAATTCCACCTTTTATCAACACAGCACAAAACTTTAGTCTAGGTTTTCAGTCCTGGAATTCCAGTGTTTAAGAACTCCACACTACTCCTACTCCTAAATATGTGACTGCACTCTAAATATTACGGTATGCATGCTGGAAGTTTGCAGTCATCCTTATTGATGATAGCTGGTGGGCTCCAGCCTTACCTTAACAATTCTGTTTTTACCCAGATTGATCCTGTGGCCAGCCACATCGATGTCCACGTATTGGACATAGGACACACGAGTGTTGCCTCCCCTGTGCTCATTGGCTGCTTCCACGTTGAAGTAGGGCAGTGAGCTGTTGCTCTCGCACAGCTTGGAGAGAGTGTAGGTGCAGGTGCCCATGAAGTCATGGCGTTGCTTGTCAAATGTGTAGTAGTGAGGATCCCCGTGTATACTGCAGGTAGCTGTTGGAGACAGAAAAAGGAATATGTTCTCATTAAAAAATGGATCCATCCAGAAAAGCCACCTCATACCTTCATTGTGCAGAGGGAAAACACAATCACCCCCATTTTACAGATTACATATGGAGAAACTGAAACAGAAAAGGAAAATTATATGGCATAAGGCAATACCACAGAGAGGTACTCAAGGAAATTAACTGAAGCACATATGTAGCAGTGGTAGCAACAGACTTAGGTGCCCTTCTACAGCCCATTGACTAAGATATGTGATTGGTTTAAATTACCTGTCACTGGAGGCAGTGTAGGTTCTGTCGGTGTAGGTGTTGGTGGTCCAGGGGTAGGCTCAGCTTCTGTTAGTAGGAAAAACAACGCAATACAAGGAGTTCTATCATTAGAGGTTGAACATTACATACACACCAACATACACGGATTTCCACTTATTTTTTACACGTATAAAGTTAGAAGTTTTTTATTGAAGCAAGTGGAAATGCATGCATTTAAAACCGCGGATGTATGGGTGTTTTGAGTGTTTAGGAAAGTTCATCTGATTGTTAACTGGGTGAGAGAGGCGGAGCTTGTGCCGGCGCCATTCTCCAGAGCCGGCAGTGTATTTCCAGCTGGGTATGTGACTCCCTCTGGCGTGCGTGTTGGGACATGGGGGTCATACTGTCCGCAAGTGCCGGGGGGGCTGGGAGCGGATAGGTTGCCAGCAGCTGCCATAGAGCAGAAACAAATAACCCTTAGGGCACCGGGGGTTTCTAATCAGACAGTTTTGTTGTTTCTTCCAAATGAAATTTATGTCTTGGGGATGGAACAGCTCTAAGAGCTCTCTGCTGAAAGACACAACGAACAGTCATGCTGTGGAGTCTTCCCTCCTGTCTGCTTCTGCTTGCAAACAAGTATTAGCATTTTCCCCAACTATTCTATATCTGTCACAAAGGCAACTTCTAAAATAAGTGGTCCGCTTAGTGTACTTGTATGTGTGAACGAGCGACACCAGGGTGATTATTCTCTTGACGTCACATTCACATGTCACTAGGCGAATGAATGAGTGGTGGATCTGAATTTCTAGAAATACAGCAGAGTGACTAGAACCTTCAAAGCACACGTGTATTCACTCCTACCCCTTTGAAGAAAACAGAACAACTCTCCTCATTCAGGTGCTCTCCTACTGCCCCCTTGCAAGCTCTGCACTATGCATGGAGTGTGCAATAACAGTGCACAAGGAGGTAACCAAGTGATGAACTGATTTGTGGAGAGCGGTGCTTTCCAGCCTACTTATAGATGCACTATAGGTATAGAATCATCCCAGTGAATCCATAAGTAAGGCAGTTGATATTCTGTATTACTGACAGTACTAACAACATTACTTGCAGGTATTAAGTTATAATATAGAAAGTAAGTCATATGAGAACAACTTAGAGATTTTTGAGTAATGACACAGTAACTACATACTATGACGGCAGTGCTTTTTTGTTAACCATGTGATTCAATTTCAGCTGGGTGTGGGGGTTTGGCAAAATACTTATGATTACACTTTAGAAAAAGCCAATACATTTCACATATCTAGAAGTCTAGTGTATACTGATAAATCTCTGCACAGGAGTACCCTGTTCAGGTAATGAGCTCTAACTTCAAAGATGAAGATATTTTGTATTAACCTGCCTGCAAAGTGGGATCAACTTGTTCGCATGCACTGGTTTCTTTTACACCTGCTGATTATTTGCCCACTTCACATCCAGCTCCTTACGCCATTGTAAATGCAGTTTTTGCATATCTAGCCCAGAATTGCTCTTTTCACTCTTTCAACTTTGGATAAAAATTATCAGAAAATGCTGATAATGGCTGCAGTCTCATAATGAATACTTCTCAGCAAGCTTTAAGCGATCTTTGTTGTAGAGCAGACCAAAGAAGCAGAAGAAAACCTCTTCCAAAATTATTATCCCTTGAGATCTAAGGTGAAGAAGTTCTGCAAAAGACATTATGACGGTCAAAAATCATAATGAAAAGACTGCTTGCTACAGTTGCCTTGGAAGCTAATTTTTCATGTGACAAATGGACATATACTTAGTTTTTCATCAGTTTGATTGAAATATATATTCAATCAAACATTCTTGTGGAAACAAAAATGTTGAGAGGAATTTTTACTTCTACTGTACCTAGTAATTCTCTTAACTTTCGTCATATTTGTAGCCATACAATTTAATAGAGAGAGGAGTGCTTTTCTCTTGTGTCTTGGAATTATACTAGTGCACTATTCAGTAACTGAATCATGTGCTATTATGCCTGGCAAAATGAAGAACTGGCTTTCCTCAGCCCCAACCCCCCGAAAGGCCCCAAGTATTTTTCACAGAATTTTAAAGAAAATTATATGTTCTGAAGATGTGGACATGAATGGAAATCTTCAGCCTGGCTAGTATAAATTTGACACATTTTATTGTCATTATATGAGTAGCTTTCACTGAGAATGAGGCCTATTAAGACTTAGCAACAATTTCTACATAATTTTCATCAATTTTCTTGTTCAATTCACATTTTGTAAGTATTACATGCTTGTCAGTTAAGATGGGGCAAAATTGAAATTCACTTCCAGACCGTAGTCATCTACAGCTTGTACCAGTCACAGGGTCAAGGATCAAGCTCAAATTGCTGATTCACAGTCAGAGATGGCAGTGCAACTCAGTTTTATTGACTCATGGTTATTTATTTTTGTGACATACAGCAGTGCTTTGTTTTTGCTGAACTTGTATGAACTGAGATTTGCTGTAAAATTCTGATTAGAACATTTAATCTAGAACCGAAGACCAGTCTGCATAAAATTGGCTGGCTTTAGAGATGCACTTCAGACTTAAAATAAAGGTAAAATTTGTTGGAGCTTATGAACACGGTCACATTTGCAGAGAAAGTGATAGCTTGTCCTGAACGTTTGAGGGAGTGAGGAAGGATTTAGAATGAAACTACAACAAAACAGGCAACATTCAAAAGAAGCGAGCTGTAAAGTTTTTGCCATTTCTCTTTTGTGGTTTGAAGTTATCAGGAGCTCTATACTGTACACAGAACTGAGTAATGGTCAACAGGTTAACAGAGATGAGGAAGGAGTACCCACTGAGCACTGAGCTGCAAACAGAGAAACACAGACTTACCACAGGATCCATCCCTTACTCTCACATTGTCCAGTGCTGTATCCCCATACTCTGTCAGTCCTCGGACAGCCTCAAAAATGACCTAGGCAGGATGTGAAATCAATCACTTCATCAGAGTTGTTTAGGCAAATACGAAACTATTTCCCTCAGCATGTTTTCAAAATATTCTTTCTGGTCTATCTCTAAGGGCATCAAGTAAGCTGAGGTTATAACAGTTTTCCCAGCTTCCCTCAGAAGCCTAAAATATATATTTGGTTATAAGGTAAGGCCTTCGAAACACATTGCCTTCTATTTTACTGGTTGATAAATATTTATGATATTTGTTGTCAAGATTATGCAAAGGAGTCAAATGTAGGCAGCACCCCAAATCCTAACTCACAGCGGACAAACCTGCCTTTAATTGAGGTACCTAAAGTCATTTACTTCATGATAAAATGAAGGAGGGAAAGAAGGAAAAAGAAAAGGAAATCGATTTTATCCCTTAACGGCACTAATAAAACTCAGGGGGTTGTGTGTTTCTTCTCTTAGTTCATTGGCACAGAGCATGAGGCCACTAAATTTAAAAAATAGAAACCAAGGAAATCCTGGTTATATTTTCTAGCTTACAGGCACAACCTTTTTCAGCCTGCAAGGAGAGAGCAAATGCTAGCATTGTACAAAGGAACTTATTCTGAAAATAAATTACCTTTATCTTTCTCTGTGTTGGAAAAGTATGAGTGATGGCACCATACTGCCACAAGGAGCTCTGGTTTCCCTTCTGACTCCACACTTTATACTCTCCTGTGCTGTCTTTAATAAGCACTCTCAGCTCATTCATGTTTTCTGACCCAAACATGTAGTACCAGAAGTCTATGCATATATTTTTAGAAACCAGAATGTCTGGGCTCTCAAGCCTGTTGGTGTCAAATGGAATCAGATTACTTGCTTCTTGGTAGATGAAATAGCCTTCTGCAGAGCAAAAAAAAATAAAATATGATTGAATCTTTGTAACTTGTTAGGTGTCATTTAAAACTGAAGTACAACCCAATTCTAGAAGAAATGAATGGCATCATTAGAAGTGCAAGGAAGCAAAGGAGAGGCTGTTTGGAATTCTCATTCCAATGGTTAGCACCACATAGTTTTCCAAACCAGACTGTCTGATGGAAAGCAAATAAAATATATCCCATCTCACAGGAACAGGTATTTTTGGTTCACAAGTGAAAACATAGGCATCTTTCAAGTGAGAGAATCTCTGGACACACTGCCCCACTGATCCATGTTTGGTTTCTTCTTTCCTCAAAGGGAAATAATGCAATCTGCTATACACCTTCTCTTGCAGGATACAATTTTTTTTCTGAAGATTTAGGTCTCAAGATGAGCAAATTGCTAGCACAAGGAAAATTCCAACCTGTCAGCATTTAGTTTTGTCTCAAATTGGAAAGAATAGAAAGCAATGTAGATATTTCTATGAAAATATTTAGGTTTGACATTATGAAATGGAGGGAAAATTTTCAAATTTCAGAAAGTCACAGTGTTTCTTTTAGGATTTGAAATGCTTTAGTCTGAATCGGTTCAATATGCGATCACCTTTCGCTTTATTAGGGCTGAAGTTTTTTACTTCACGTGGACTAAGATCGAATCTACATTTCCCCAGTGCAGTTAAAATCAAGTCTCTCTCATCTAACTACAAAAATGAATCATAAACAAATGATTGACCATTTCTGTATGACAAAGAACATCTAACATTTAGTCATACATTTTAGTTGACAATAAAGTGTAAGTCACATTTAAAGTTATATGATCTGTGTCAATTCAGAAAGGAAAACATTATTATTTAATTTCTTCTTTCAACAGGCAACTTTATTTTTTATTATCAAAATACTAAAAGTGCAGAAAATTATTT
>VZTM01017677.1:606-24253 GCA_013400555.1 Jacana jacana | reverse complement strand
CCACCTGTCACTCCAGAACTAATAATAGGTTTTGTCCCTCTATGATCTGATGGCAATTACAGTGCACTGTGCACCTGTGTCCACCAGGGCTCTATACTTTTGTGGCTCTAATGTGCCAGGCCATCGAATCCACATAGTCCAATAAACTCGATTATCCCTCTCCTCCTCCTGGCTGGAGGCAGGGCACCTCTAACCTCTGTAATTAAATGAGTTCCTACCTGGACCAGAGAACCGCTCTCTTCGGACTGGAGCAGCAGTCCTCCTGGAAGAATTCTGTCTTCTATCTGCATTACCTTGCAATTCACTTACTCGTGCTGGCAGGGCTGAGGTAGGTTTCCTATCCCACCTCGGGGTATCATTTGGGCACTGGTTGCCCTGAAGCTAAGGTACTTACCCAGCAACATGTTTGTAAAGAGAGGAACTACATGGCAGACAGGCGAGCTCAGACAAGGAGGCAACACCTAGCAAGCTGAAATTGCTGTGGGAAGAAAGCAGCGTTATGATCAGAGACTCTGCAACCAGTGGCACTGACACCAGGCAGCAATAAACACTGCCACTGGCACACACAGATGAGCAGAGCTCTGATTTCAGTGTCTCTTCTGTGCTTTTTAAATGAAATAACCTCTTGGTACAAGGATAGGTCAGTCTGTCTGATCAATTAGAGGTTAGGCAAAGAGCAAAATGGGAAGAAAGGATGAACAAATAGTGCCAATTATTTTTGCAGCTCATTTTGGATTCTCTCCACCCCCACCCAAGTCTCTAGCTCTATCCCTTGCATTTTCAGCATTTTCCCCCACCATCATACATCACTTTTTATCAGTCCTACCATTTGGTTTCTCAAGTCCTCCTCATCTAATCAGTGAAAATTTTATCTCTTTCCCAAAAATAAAGTCTCAGTGAACTATTTCGAATTGATGCCAAGAGCATATCTTTGTGCTGACAGGCAAAGTTAGAGAAATTGCCACATCATGGTCCTGATGACACTATATTCAAAGTATTTACTGATACTTTATGGCATTAAAAAGATAACAAAAGTTTTTAAAAAAGTGCCTGATGCCAAATCTCAGGAGACTTCTTTAACTCCAACTGCCAGAACCTGTGCTTACTCATCCATTGTTATTCCCTGTCACGTGTTTTCTGAATGGGAAGTCAAAATGCTGAACCCATTTTAACCTAAATGATCATGCACCAACATCAAGAGCAGCAACTGCTCCAAATCACTGATATGTTTTATATTTTAGAGGGAAATTATTTTTTTCCCCACTGTACCTCAGCTGATGCCTTTCCCAAGGAGAAGAAGCAGAATAGGAGCCAGCAAGGCCAGGGTTGGTTCTGGGCAGGCAGGAGTGGCCAGCAGCCAGACTGGGATGGAAGAGCCGGGAGTGATTTTCCATAGAGGAGTAAGCTTGAACACAGACTTCTAGGTCCATCAGAGAAATCATGCCATCAACCCCACTCCTGTCTGCCACATGCCCTCAGTGGGTCCTTTTTGCCAGAGCCCCTCCAGCCACTAGGACACTGGGAACAGCTGGCAGATCCCCAGGGTTTAGAAATTCTGAATATCCACCATAAAGAAACTACTCCCAGCTGAGACAGGTTCTGTGACACTGGACACCAGCCCTTCATATTGGACACCACGCTCTGATAGATGTCCACCATACAGATCAATAACAACCCCTGAAACACAGCCACATAGGTGAAGATCTGATTCTCATCCAAATCAGAACATCCAACTTGGGCAAACCCAGACATGGGGAAAAGCTCAGCCTGAGCTTTGCAGCTCATTTCCACCTGGGTCATCAATGCAGGGCTCCTCTGCACTCCAGGGGCACTCATGTATTCACTAGCTAAGAGGCCACCACTTATCTTTGAGTCAGCCCATGAGCACTCCCAAGCCTGAGTGCAAACAGCACAAGAGCAGGACAGACTCGCTGGTCATTAGCCCCCCCCAACAACTGCCTGCCCTCCCATCCTTCCTAGGCTGGGATTATATCCAGGTGAAGAAAGATGTTCTTAGTTTCAACAAGTACAAATCTGAGGGTGCTGAGCCCCGTCACTTGACAGCACCCTCATCAGCACAGTCTATGATGAACCAGCACTGAAGAGCAACATTTTTAAGATGTGCACAGCAATAAAAGCGTGCTCGTCAATGTGAAGAGCTGCAAGACCACACTGCTGCCACCACCAGCCCCAGGACTCACTGCAGACTTTGCACCCTTCCAGAAGGAGCCACAACTAATCCTACCCCCTGCAGCAGCATTGTCCAGAAACAGGAGCCCCATTCCCCTCCAGCAGTCTGCTGGCACTGTCCTGCTGGGTTTGCTCCCCATCACTGCAGTGTTAGCAAGGGGAACAAGTAGCCAACAATCACTTTTCTTGCAAAAGAAGAATGTTTTACATGTTTGTTCTCACAACTTAATAGCAAGTTTTAATCAATCACTATTCAGTTATAGCAACTTATTTCAATTAGTTTTGATAATAAGTCTCAATTTTTCTGGACACAGTCTATTATCCTTTCCTACCCCCAGCACTATTTTTCCATTACTTTACACTTGAGTTCTACAGGAGAAGCACAATGTTAAATATTTACAACCAAAATAACCCAGAAATTATTGGCTTCCAATAGCAAAAACTAAATGTTCCAGTGAATGCTTTGATTAAGACTATATTTTAATAAAAATATTGTAAGAAAAAAAAAAAATTTCTGGAGCAGCTCTTCCTACAGTTACTGCTTGCATCACCACCCACAGCAAGTTCTCTGGGTCCAGGCTGGCTTTGAGTAAAGCAGGAGTTTATAGTGAAAATCCTGTCACACCCCATCTCACTGAATGAGAGCAAGATAAAAGGGCAAAAATTGAAAGATGTTCAAGTAAAACAGGTAAAAGGAAAAACCTCTCCTCCTCACTGACACAAGCTGCCAGCACAAGTGCTAAGTACACAGTAAGAGAACAGTGGGGATGGTGGGGGGTGAAGAGGCAGCAGTGATATTCAGCAGCTGTGCTTTACTCCTGCTCAGATGAACCCCCAGATCCTCCAGCTGGGACCTGTCCCCACATTGCTCAGCAGGGAAGAAAGGAGAAGCTTCAAGGGCCAATAGCACAGGGAGGCCAGCCTGAGAAGCATCTCTGGTGTTTGATATGCTGATCATGAAGGTTGCACAAACATTCAGTGCTAGGAAAAGACAAGTGGACTAAAGCTATGAACAGGATACCCCAGCAGAGGATAACCGTGAGCAGCTCTCCCTGGGTCCTTTGGGAAACAATTGTGGGCTCCTGTGTCCCATCTCATTGCTCCCGATTCAATGGTGCCACCTAGTGCCACCAGCTCTCATTGCAAAGTGATGCTTCACTTGCATCCTCTTGGACAAACTGGCTTCTCTGCAGTCCAGGCCAGTTAGCATGGCTCTTCTGCAGACAGCTCATGGTGGGATAGTGTTTATCACACACTGTTAGGCTTGTGAGGGTGGTGCTCACTCAAAGGAGCCATAAGGAAACAAAACTCCTGAGCTGCAGGATCCAAGGTCTCAGGGACATGCTTTGGAGAGGGCAGTTGTGAAGGTGCTCCTGCTCACTGCAAGGGCTGACTGTCACCTGCCTTCCCATCGCCTGCCTTCATCACACTTTTCCCAGTGGAGGAGAAAGGGATCATGTCCCATTACTACAACTCGGCCAAGCTTCCTACAGACCCCTGCACTCCCAGAAGGGCCAGCAACCACTCCCAGCCCTCCAGAAGGATTGCAACTCAGGAGTAGCCAGAAATCAGATCAGACAAGAAACAGGCTAAAACAGGCCTGTAAACCAGCAGAATGTAATTTAGCTGTCAGACCTACCAAATCAGAGGTTTAACACCTCTAACAGGGGCTGCAGGGCTGGAATTTCAGGGCCAGTGCAGACACGCTGGGTCAAAAGGAGAGGAGCTCATGGTGACACCAGCAGAGATGAGGCTCTCCAAGGGGCCCATCTGTGGGAGGTCTGCATGTGACAAATAGTCATCCGCTCAGATGACTGCAGCTGCAGAGCAACATGAATAATGACACAGTTGCTCCAGGATTGCAAACACCATCAACCCTGGATGCATTAGCCAAGATCCCAAACGCTTGCTTGGGTGTGCAAGCAAGCCCTAAAGCTTTGGTGCTTTACGTGAACAAGACCCTGTGCAGAGACCTGCCAGATTTCAGTGTTTCCCTGTGCAGGCAGGGACCAAATCCTGAAAACCAGAAGGCAGAATGAAACCTTAGCCCCTCCAAGACCAGATCCACAGCCCACCAATGCTGCTGAAAGGGCAGGATGCAAGAAACAAGTTAAGATGAGGCAGCCTGCCCATTCTGAGAGCTGTGGTATGTGACAAAGGCTGGTTTAGGCATAAATTAGCATTCTGTCCCACCAAGCAGATTTTCCTCGTGTCATTGTGCTACAAGCTGCTACAAAGGCCAAAGGCAGAAGAACCAAAGAAAGGAGACCAGCTGCCTTCCTGAGCTTTTCACTTGCTACTCAAAAGTACAATAAAACCTTCACCGCTAACAGGGCTCTCCCTTCAGGATGGTACTTTAGCCCAAGAAATTAAAGATAATTTTAACAGACATTTGTTTAAAGGGATATACCATTCAGAAGTCATTTTCCTGAATGTCATAAGACTGTATCCATTTGGAAAATATTCATGTTCTTATTATTCCAACATGTGGCCATGCATACATCCAGATAATTTCAACTAAATTAGGCTGAATTGATCTCTGCATCATTTCCTCTATTTGGAGGTGAGGATCAAATTTTATTGTCAGCATTAATTAGAACTGGTCACTTCATTGTGCATTTATTCAAGGGTTCCATTAGGTTTCTGGAAGATCAGCCAAGTCTCTGCTCTTCAGGGGTGCACATGATCTGAAAAAGAAATCAGTTTCATAGCCTTGAGATACAAAAGGGCAATTTCAGGTTTTGACAAGAGAATTAAGTTGGATCTGAAAGACAGGGTGCTCATTTAGATCAAAGCTCTGGACAATGAGCACAGTGTTGTCAGCTCACAGATCAATGCCCAAGCTCCTTTTTGGATGTCTCAATAGTTGGATTTGATCAATGTTTTGAGAGGCTGTTCATGGCTCCAGCACACCTCATCTCAGCAATGGTCCCTGGTGACAGGAGCCACACATGCTTTCAAGGGGCTGGGTAGCAACAGAACAAACCACTGTAAAGTGAATTTGGATACCCAACTCTTTATTTGGATGTATTTTTATGTTCTCCTTATTGTTCTCTTTAAGCACTATTACTATTCAGCAACAGCATACTCGCAGCACAGGCAGAGTGCGAGGTCACGCTGCCCAGATAAACAGGCACGCAGGGAGCATGAGGGAGCCGTGTGAGCAGGGCAGAGTGTTTGTGCACGTCCACACTCAGGCAAACAGCAATCTGAGCAAGGCAGAAAACATCCCTCTGCTGCTGCTCCCAGCACCACCCCCTTAGCACCCCTGCCACATCTGCTGCCTCGCCACCTCTCCAGGGTTAGTGTCACTAGAACTCAGCATCACACAAGACTACACACCAGCATGCTCTCAACTGTGTTTGGGGCTAGAGGGAGGGGAACAGACCAGTCAATCTCACCTACAGAAGGACTATTAATATTTCTAGAGACAAGTGGATGTCACGGCTAAATGTCCCACAGCACACCTCCGACCTTGCTAGACACAGGTCTTCACCCAGATCACACCCAGCATGTCTGCAGCATGTTCCCTGAGCTTCCTCTCCTCCTCCCTGAGGCATCATCAAGCTGCAGATACTCCTGAGCCAGGCTGTACCAAAAGCAGGAATGATTTCAGCGTGCAGGGAGAAAAACGTCCCCTTTTCTCCAGCCCCAGGCAAGGGAGCACCTCGCTGCCAGGGCAGGCTGAAGGGAACAGGGACAGGAAGGTCTACGCACCCCTTCCTAGACCGGAACCAGCTTTATCCAGCCGCGCCGCTGTTTGAGCGATAAACACACCGTGCCCGTGTATTGCCCAGGATGTGGCCGTTTAAATGCACCCTTGAAGACACGTTGTCCCCTGTGCCACGAGGTGGCAGTCACCGCCCGCTCCAGCCTGCGGTCCTGGCCCTGCACCCACAGCAACTATCCCTGCAGACTCCAAGGCAAAGCCACCCTTATTGCTTAAATTTTACCGACTTCTTTTGTTATTGAAGTAGCTCTTCCCTTTCAGGGAACAAGCCCTCCAGAGACATTAACCCCTCTGCCTGCTGCCCTGCAGGATGGCTTTCCCCTGACCCTCCTGCAGCCAAGCCATGAGGTTGGGGTGGTGAGATATAAAGCATTCATAACTTTCACACAACTGTGTGCCCCTGTGCACAAGCACAAGAGTAGAGGCTCTGTGCAAGACTATGGAGATTAACAGGTACCTACTTGGTTATGCTCAAGCCAGCAGCAACTCCCAGTGCAGCCACAAAATTACTGCTAGGCAAAGCTGTAGAGACCTTACATAGCAGTGTTAAAAATGGCTGGCTTTACTAGTGTGCTCACTGAGTCTCATTTCCTTATCAAGAAAGCTCAGTTTCAGTTCAGTTTCCCAGGACCATTCTTTGGCAGCACCTATAGATTACTTGATTAGTTTGTGAAGTGCTTTGTAAGTATCAAATCTTTCAGAGGAAAGGGAATAGAAGAAGGATATCAATTTTGAATGAAGAAGATAAGAAGCAAACTTAGCCATGTTTACCCCAACAGTCTTCCAAAGTCATGAACAGTTGATGTCACACCAGAGCTTTCATGGGGGACCCCAGCAGCTGCCTGGTGCAGTGCCAAGAGCTCAGCCCAGAGCACATCCTCAAAGCAATCCCCCCACTGTCAAGGGGTAAGCTCTCCACCACTCAGATTCTTTGCAAGCTTTGCTCCCTAGAACAAATTTGTCAGACCACATCAGAGGGAAACTGAGCATCTAAAGTGGTGCAGAAACAGAAGCAGGTTCAGAGAGGGGCATCAGACAGGCACCCTGCACCTCCAGCAAGCCCAACAGCAAGGGGACACTAAGCCACTCAAGCATAGCTCCCATGAACAAAGACAGGAGGGAACAGGCAGGTAAACATTAAGAATATACATCTAGATACTCTTTTCTCCTCTTCCTCAAGCACTGATGAAATCAAACCACCTTCTCCCTACATAAATAGCTTCTCCACTTGCCCAAAGCATTTGCAGCATTTTCTGGGTTCAGAAACAGAGCACAAGCATTGACAGTGCACAGGAAGGACCAGCTACACCCTCAGGACCACGCAAAACAGGAGCTAGTGGACAGAGGGACCACCCCACAGTACCTGAACATGGTGAGCAAGGAAGGCACAGAGACCACAACCAGGTACCAGCAAGAGTTGAGATGACCATGCAAGTTCACAATGATGCAGCAGCTCCTTAGCCACACAAAGCACATCTATGGCTGAACTAGAAACAGCCACCCTTACCCTGGGCTGAGCTTAAATAGAGATCCTAGCCCACAGCTGAATGTCAGAGAAGACCCAGGTGAGGCTGTTCATGGCCAATTAGGACCTATTAGTGTGCTCAGACCTTAACAAGCAGCTGATAGGAGAGGCAGGTGATATATAGCATTCATTGTTCCTCAGTGGTTACAGAAATGTCTCCCGGAAAAGGTTCTTGCAACCAAGGATGTTACCAATTCTCCAGTATGAACAGGGGGGCAGAAGATTTAAAGGAGTCGGGAGCAAAAAGCTAGGACACAAGAAACATCCCTTCTTGAGACGAACCATCCAGGCAAGGGTGGTTCCCTTTCCAACATCACTGCTCATCCCAGCTTGACATGAAGACCACGCTGCTGCCAACCTAAAACCCATGAGACTTCAAAGCCCCAGGACATCAAAAGCCCTTTATCTTGAGAAAGAAAAGACCTAACAACATAAAGAACACTTAGATAGGAGGGGTGGCAATGCTAAGACATGTGGCAAGGGGCTAGCTGAAGCCCCCATGCTGATGGCATGTGTCAGAGCTGCTCCCCACACCACATCCAGCACAGTCTAAGTCTGTGGTGGGTCACAACTCATCCACAAAAGCAGGTGGATGAAATAAAGTGACCAGAAAGGTGGAAGATCTGCAGGCTGGCTCCTGCTAGGCGGTGTCCTGTCGGGCTGTTAAGAATAAACAGTTAAGTCGGGGAAAGTCTCTGCAGATTGCTGTGGGGAAAACAAAAACCTCTGCAATTCAACTGAGAAACTGTGGGGGGAAACATGGGGAGTAGGGAACCCTCTCTAAAACCTCTCCTCCATGCATGCATTTAGCTTTCGGTAGCATAGCAGCACCATCTGTTGGAAATGCATTAAAATTGGCCAGCTTGTACTTCAGCTGATGCTGAGACAAACACAGACTGTGTCACATTTACATGCACGAGTAGGCAGTTTGGGAATAGAAGCCCTGATGCCCCAGTTCACCCCAGTGATTACCAACCAAAAGCTGGTAAATGTGTTTCCCTGGGGAAGGCAACCTCCTGAAGCCCTACCAAATCTGACATCCACCCCAAACTGGGTGCTCCTTCCTGCTGCTGAACCTTGTGACTATGTCAATATGAAGACATAAACATAGTCCTATGTCACAGAGAGGTCATTGCACCCTGAGCCTGTGCTGCAAGCTGGCTCATTGGGAACTGCACAGCAGACAATGATAGATTCTCTTCATATAATATTTTTGAACAAACTTTAGCCCTTTGTGACCCTTTGGTTGGTCACAGTACAGGACTTTACACCTAGAAAGATTGACATAAGTTAAAACACTCGAAGTATATGTGCATTATGGCTTTCTCATGGGAGATCTCTGATTTCTTGCCTGCAACACTAGGACTGGCCAAGTGGCACAAACTTCCACCCTCCCTCTCTTCCCACCAGCAGGCACACTGCCATTGCACCACTGAGGCAGCAGTGATGCCAGAGCAAGAGTGTTACCTATAGAGAAACGTGAGCATGCTCTAGTGCTGAAGACCAACTTACAAGCTGAGAAGAGTGCGTGTTTGGATTTGGGCTGATCCCCTATTGCCTGCCCAGAAAAGTCTGAACTCCATTTTCACTGAGAAAAACCTTTCTCAATCCCATGTGCCAGCTTTGGGGATTTCAGAGCGGTGGATCCTGCCCTGGGGGCTGAGCTCCCGCAGCCTGAGCGTATGCTTCACTGGGCATTCCTGTGTACGTCCTCTCCAGGCTGTGCACAGGCTGCATCGTTAAACCATCACTCCTCCCCTCTCTTACCACCACAGCAGCAGAACTGGCCGTGCCGTGTGTCCTGCAGCTCAGTGAGGACCTTTCTGTTAAAACTGTACCAAAAGAAACAGCTATCCAAAGATTGCATCCTATTAGCTGGGCTTCATGGCCTCATTCCTCCCCAGTGCTTGTAGAGGCATGACCATATGGTTGCCGATGGCCACCTGACGCAGGGGCTGCAGAAGGAGGGCTCCTGCTCCACTTGCTCAGACTCATGGCACCTGGGGATTATTGGACAGGCAGAACCATGATGAACGTGGTGACCCTTCTTCAGCTTCATTCCCAACACTTGTGGTGATGCAGACTCTGTTGCTACACACAGATTCCTTCTCTGCATTCATTTACTGCTTTCCTTTCCATTTTATGTAATTGGCCGTGTCAAAAGAGCCCTTACGTAAGCACAGCACATGTCTGCACACACATGCAATGGCTCCCCTCCCTGTCAATTGTGATCTTTTGCACATGGATGGATTCAGCCCTTCTCCAGGAAATACTAAAAATAAAAAAAACCACACTTGCAAGCATCAGGGACTCACTGAGCTTGGCATAACAGTTTTTCCTACCTCTCACCGACAGTATCTATATAATACAACATAAAGAAACCTGGAACAACGTACGCCAGTGGGAAAATAATTTGCTTTACTCATAGTCACCTTTTCTGCATTCAAGCAGAGCAAGTTCTCCTAATGAAAAAGATTTTTTTTTAATCTTTGCAACTGCACAGATCTGTGTACCAGCCATCCATGCAGACCATGAACCTCTGCAGAGGTTAGAGACACTTTGGACAAAATAGTTTTAATCATCTAAGTGATTCATTGATTTTCCTGAGCTACTTGTATATCTAAATGACTCTGAACATTTGCATGACTGCTGCCCGAAAGTTTACTGGCTAAAAGCATTGGCACAGTAACTTTCTGTGAGATGAGCTATATCCTTGGCACAGAGGACCACACTGATCCCACCACCACCCTGCTCGCACAGGTCATTTGCAAGGGCCAAAACCAGCTGGAGCCTGTTGTGCAATGGTGAAGCCAAGGAACACTGGCACTGACTTCAGGGAAAGCAAGATCAGGGCACAGATAACTAAGGTCATGACTTCCTTGCAAAGTGAAAAGACATTTATTCCACTTGATTAATCATTGCAACCTTTCTTCATTCTGACAGCAAAGCTTTGTCGCTTACTTTTCTCCTCCTTACTATGCCACCACTTCCCATGCATCCTTGGCAAGTGTTTCTTCTCACCTCTACCATCTGTAACTGTGAAGCTGCTAACTCCAGTTGCACACTATAAGGATCCAGCATCTGATCACATCTGTCAAAGCTGATTTTGGCCTCAAACGTATTCTGAATGCTGAAGGAAACCACTTGTTTCCTCCTTTCTATAGTGACCATTTTGTTTTACAAGGCTCATTTCGACAGCCCTTCAATGCCCACGTAGACTACTGAAGTGTTGTCTGGCCTGAAAACCTTCCTAATTTATGAGATGATGTCCAAGCCTTGGAGTTATGAGTCTGTGCTGACATCAGTCCAACTAATGATGGTCTTTTTGGAAGGAAAATATTTTACTTTTCTCTTGGGCTATGATCACAAATTGTGATCTCCACTGGCTGGACGGAAGGAAAATATTTTACTTTTCTCTTGGGCTATGATCATAAATTGTCATCTCCACTGGCTGGACCACTGGGTTATTGATGGTGACCATGGAATCACCAGATAGAGGCCAATCATTCACTAATCATTTACTTACAGGAATGAGTTTCCAGCCCAGCAACTCAGCTGGCACAGAAGCAACAGTAGCTTTCTCCTGCCTTGATTTGGATAGAGCTGGGCTTTGGCCAGGCTTGGACATCACCTCAGTGTCAGCCCCTGAGGTATGACTCCCACTTGGCCAGCAGTGAGACTGCAGTGCCCAGCAAGTCGCACCATCCAGCCAGTGGAGATACCTGGCACTTACACCAACAGAAAGGCCAGGAGAGTGGGGAATTGGGAGAGAGAGGAGATGCACTGTTCCACACAGAGATGTTTTGCTTTGGTATTTTTACCTTTTAAACAAAAGAATGTGATTTGAGTCAAATCTAAGTCAAAACTTAGTCAAAACATTTAATTTAGATTGTCCACGTGGGAAAAGTCACCACATTCGCACATTTGCATTTGTTGTGTTCCTGGTGGAAAAATTCGGCCAACCATGTGTTCAACACCCTGCCTCAAACACACACATACCTGGATCAGCACCTCTGGCTGATCCCTGGCTCCTGACTGTGCAGGCATGACAAGAATCCACTTCTTTGGGGTAATAAATGAGCAAGAGAAGGAATGCATAACCCCAGCCCTGGTTCTGAGAGAAGCCACACCATTCAGTATTTTGGCAGAAAATTTTCAGCCAGCTCTAATGAAAAATCAGAAATCCCCATGGGCCGCATTTGGCTATCATTTCCCCACCCCCTCACAGTGTTTTTTTTCTCAGGAGAGCTCACTGTCTTACAAGCATTAATTAATTAAGCTTCTCACACACTTCAAATGCAGGCTGTGAGGTAAGTAAAGAGATTTCTGGATCACTTCACTCATGGCTGAAGCACAGTCAGGGTCCGGAGAGGAGTGTGGTGGCCGCACACCAGCTGCAGAACTGCTTCTGACAGGAGGTGGCCATCAGGGACCATCTGCTCCTGCTGCAGCAACCCAAAACACCTCCCTGAAGACACAGCAGTCACACTGGTAGGAATGACAGGAAAATATGGGTCTGCTCCCAAATGTAGGTGCTGGGGAATTTGGAGACAGGTAATACAGCCACAAGGGTGTGCCTAAGTTCAATACTGTCCTCCTGTTGAGAAAAGTGGAGAGGTTTTCTCTAAACAAGCTGCGATTCCCAGCAAGTATTTCATCTGGACATCATTGCAACATGTCAGTGATCCAAGATGAGAACTTTGCTGGAAGCTTTAGAAGCTCATTGCTCAGGCCCAGCAGTAAGTTTGATAGTATAATTCTGGCAAAGGTATTTTACTTAAAAAGTTAATCTCTCTGGAGAGAGTTTCTCATTCTGAAGGACTGGCAGGCTGAGCACTGATATAAGCATTTTTTTTCTACTGTTAACACTGAGAGAAATAGTGCACATAACTTTCTTCTACATTTTTCCAAAGACGTAATTAGCTCACGCTAGGTCTCTGTTAAAGCAAAGCAAACATTGGTCAGGGCTTAGGAAGTGCAACAGAGCCCGTGCAAAGCAAAACTCAACACAAACTAAATCCCACTTCTTTCAGAAAGGCTCCTGACTTCCCACAGGTCTCCACACCTCTGCTCCCAAATGCACAGCACCGCCACAGGAATAGATCCATGAAGGCTGAATGTGGTGGTAGGTAGGAGTATACAAGCAGAGCAGATGCCTTGCCATATTTCCATTTCCTATTTTCCATAGAATTGCTCATATGAGAGAAAGCCAGGCTCATTTAGTTTCAAACAGCATATAATGAGTTGCTCTCCTATTTCTTCCTGAGGCACAATGACCTTGCCTTCCAGGCACGAGCTGCAAGTTCTGGTCTCAAACCTGAGTCCCTCTTCAGAGAGGATTTGCCTGCACAGGGGAGCTCCACCAGCAGGGGTTCATAGAGATGGTGACCCAGCTCTAAGTCCTCCCTGGGGATATCTGGAGACTTATTAGGACAGTAAAGCACTGAAGATCTTTTTCTACCAGAGAGGGTACTCCTTGCAGAGGGGATGCTGCTTGAGAAATTTATTCATTTCTGACCCCATCACAAAATAATTCTTATAATGTAATCTTGCTCGTGTGGGACCTTCTCTGCTGAAGTTTATAAAAACAAGATAAACAGCTCTGGTGGAGAGCAGCAGTAATCTCATTTCACAAAGGACAGGCAAGAAGCAGAGGTGCAAAGTGCCTTGTGCTTGTGTGTTTCAGTATGAAAAGGTCTCTTTGGGTTGAACAAACCCCCCCACCATTTTTACAAACAAACCATCTTTTGTGGCCAGTCACCAGCTTCCCCATTTACCCTACAAACCCCACCTGCTTGCTGAACTCATCTTTTTAATATTGCTGTGGCACCTTTAAGTATGTACTTGGGTGTTTTATTTTTATATCTTTATTTCCCACCTTTCTTTCATTTCTTGTGTAATCAATATCATTAGATCAAAGCATTGCAATACTTTGTGAAGCTGCACTTTTGTGAAATCAAAAGCTTCCATGCTTTGTCAGCTTCCCCAATTCTGAGAAAGTAAAGCTGGGCCAAGCCAAGAGCACAGCTTGTTACAGCACAAAGCATCCATCTCTGAGGATAAACAAGTTGTTTGCATGTTTTTTCACCCTTACAGCATCATGCTCTCCAGCCAAATGTAACACTGTAAATAGTAAAACAAAGCAACGCTTCATCCTGCTGGCTGAAGACCTTTATCTGCCCAGATTACAACGACAAACAACCCCCACAAACCCAAACAAAAGAATGGTTAAACCCAGACGCTGTTTTTTCTATATGGGTTTACAAATCCACCTGCCAGATTAGAAAAGTGTAAATGTTGTGCCTGTACATAGGTGCCTGCAGCACCTGGAGCTGTGGCTGCAGGCCTCGAGGCCCTTTCCTCAGTAGCAGGGGTGAGACCTTTCAGTTTAGCAGGATGTAAAGTCAGATTCTGAAAATACATGAAGTGTCCTGACACCTAAGGGACTTGCTAACTAAACACAATGCCACTTGTACAAATATTTGCAAAATCAAGCTATCTTAAACACACCTAAAGATTCTGACCAACCGGTTTGTGGCAGCCCAGCTCCTGGCCTGCTGCAGACCTCCTGGTCCTGCCTCCCGGCCGAAGGCAGCCCCAGTTTGGGGCACACGGGCCAATAAATGGCCCTTGGATATCATTCTTGAAGGCCAAGGAGTTCATGAAACTCAATGAAGTGGTTTACTTCCTGCTCAGTTCCTTCATCTTACATCCTAAAGATGGAAGCTGCCTTCTATCTCTCTTATTGCAATATAAACCCAAAGGAGGCCGGAAACCAGAACAAAGCTGCAAGAATGCAGCTCTCTATGTCCAGGACTCTCAAAAACTTCAGATGTCCTACAAAGTCCCTTTGCGTGTTAGCCAGATTTGCAGCCTGAGCCTGAACCTTAACAAAATACAATTCCTTAATACCAGGTAGGAGGAACAGCAGCTGGCCAAGGTCAACCACATTGTCACAGCTGTATTTCATAAGTAGCTTTGCTAATAATAATTTAATAAATAGTTTTACTGATCTGGCCGTGTCTGGTGGTACCAAATGACCCTTCAGAAGGTGCTGTCTCTTGCTGTCTCTCTTCACTTTACAGACTGGCTACAGCAGAGGACAACCTGCCCTACCATAACTCCAGGGCAGGCAGAGGAAGGACCACAAAGTTCTGCCCAGGACCTGCCCTGGAGGCAGGAGGGAGCACTCTTGGGTGGCCTCTTGTCAGTGGGGCTGTGGCTCCTATAAAGACATCTTGCCCAATGAATGTCCCTGGCCTTTCACTGCCTCCCACAGTGTGACAGCAGTGGCATCCTGCACCAAAAAAACAAGGGGTGGATAGTCCAGGGCTTTGAATTAGGTATGCCTGAACTTCTCCCTCGTGGTGTGCTCCCTGAAGAAGATAAAAAGCTTCTGACCTCAAACAGCCAGGCTTTACCTGAAAAAAAAAGAAAAAAAAATCAAGAAACTTAACTTTCTAAAGAAATTCAAAGTCAAGCCATCAGTGACTGAACACACAGCTCTCTGACTACCCTATTTCAAGGCTTGGCTGCAAGTCAGTGACTTCTTGGGCTGCAGCCAGCTCTGCCTGTCCAAGTGGATCCCTGGGGAGCCCTGAGCCTGACTGCCTTCTGCGCACTGTTCTGCAGTTTCTTGATCTCTGTGTCCAAGCTGTTCCTGCTTCTGGGCTGTGTTCCCTCTCTTCAGTCCCCTCTCTAGGTCTCAGATCTTCCCCCTGAATATGCTCAGTAGCACCCTAGAGAAAGGGCAGCCTACCTCTGCTTCGAGAGGTAACACCTGATCCAGTCCCTGCCTTAAGAAACAAAAATGTAACTGCAGGGCGGGGGGGAAGAAAAAAAAAAGGAAAAAAAAAATGTTTGGGATAAAAGGCGTGAAAGTTCCCCCTTTGAATCTCATGACTTCTCCTGTACTAAAATACAGTCCAGTGCTGCTCATGATGTGAGATGCAGGTGACTTCTAATGATGGGCTGGATGCTTTGCTGCACATTCCTAGGCATGGCTGATTCTGCTCGGCAGACAGCACCTTCTTCCAAGCCTCACAGGTCCGCTTGTGTGCTTCCCCTCTCCCCTCCCCAGCCCAAGGCAACACTTCTAAGGACATCTGCAAAGGGACCATCCTGCAGAGGTGCTGCCATAACATCTCAAACAGCCAGGCTTTACCTGAGAAAAAAAATAATCAAGGAAGTTAAAAAAAAAATAATCAAGAAACTTAACTTTCTAAAGAAATTCAAAGTCAAGCCATCAGTGACTGAACACACAGCTCTCTGACTACCCTATTTCAAGGTATTTCCTTCTCTCTCTTTCCTCAGCAACTTCAGTCAAAAACGCTTTGCTTTGATCAAGCGTGTCGACCCCAAGCAGTGGGCAAATGTTTATCATCATCATAATGCTGAAGTACGGGACCCAGGAGGAAGTCCTGTTAATTACAGGACTGTTTTTTGAGGGGAGGGACAAGAGTCAGATCTCCTTTTCCCACTGTGGAGGGACTGGAGATATCAGCAATATCACTGAGCTGAGACAAGCTTCGGGGGATGAAAACTTTAACACAGCACAAGGAATATCTTTTTGACCTTCAATTCTCTCTTTTGCTGAGATACATCATTGCACTTTCACAGCTTGAGCAGTCTCTCTTTGCTGGATCCATTTGAGACACATAATGTTTTTGCCCAAATTCCATTTCCTTCTTTCCAAAGCAGTAAGATCTGCTTATGACTCAGCTTCAATAAAGCACACAGCAAGGACCATTAAAATGAATGCACAGTGCAGGGATAAAATTCATAAGCTACATTTTTTAGGATAGAATCTTCATTGCCCTTTATTTACCTTCAAAAACAGTATTAACTCATGTTATGTCTCAGTGCAAAGTAAATCTACCAGCAAAAAAGTAGTTTGAAAGTGAATCTTTAGTGGTGAGAAAATATCTCCATGTGATAAATAAAGAGATAGATGGGACTGAAGAGGCTGCATGATGGCTCCCAGAGAGCCCACGTTCCCAAACCTCCATGGTATTTATACAGACAACACTCCCCAACCATCTCCCTGAATAAAGATCCCACCAGCTCCGAGGAAATGACTTACTGAGAAATGTGGGCGGACAGCAGAGAGGGAAGCCAGGGAGATTTTCTCTAGTTTTGCATTCACAAATTTGAGACGAGAACATTTCAGGCAAAGGCTGGTATTCTCAATGAAACTGGAAAAACTGTGGATTTTCCCCGTTGATGTTTGCAAGAGCTGTGAGCCAGAGGTTTGCAAATCCTCTTGACACCGAATGGCCCTGAAGTGTTTTACTCATTTCCAACAGCGCACAAGAAGTGAGCAGTGAGGTAACCTACACGGGAGGTAAACACCATTATCTTCCTCTTCAGTGGAAAGGACAGAGACTCCACATCCTTTATGAATCCACTAGTCCAAAGCCTCTTAGGAAATCTATTTGAAATCTGATCTTAAATTCTTTGAAGTGACCTTTTTCACTGAATTTAGTGGAATTTCATGCAGACTCTCATCTCCCTGGTTTTCTTTTTTTAACCAGCCAATTGCTTTCCTAAGAGAGAAATCCAGGTACTCGTGTACTCTGACAACAATTAAAGCTTGTAAGTGTCCAAGCACAGGAATGAAGTGAAGGGAAATAAAGTGAAATGATGTGCACATTTCACAGAAAAATCTAGTAAGAAATAAAAATATGGGCCACTGCACAAATTCAGTGCTAGGGATTTACTCCAGACACAGTAAAAAAGTATTTCTAAAGTACATGGTATCTATTTTTTACAGTTGTGAACTAAGAGGCATATGAAAAACCTCCAGGAAAAAAAAACCCAACTCTTTAAAGTTTCAGTACAACATACGGCAGAGAGCTTGAGGGTTACTCTAGAAGTGCTTTCAGGCAGCAATACCCTTGTGTAACACCAAGTGAGCTGAGGATACTTGTCATGAAGCAGCCTCTCTGGTACTAGCCTTCCTTTCCCATCAGCAATCCTGCAGAAGGCCAGTAATACTGCTCAATTATATATAAGACAAAAAAATACAGATTTTGGGACAAGCTATAAAGAGCAATGCTCCATCGGAATAACTGGTAAAGATGTGGTTTTGCAGTTCGGCTCCTGTTGTCCAGCTCAGCAATTCATTTCTGTGTCTTAAACAGAAAAAAATCCCAGCAGCACAGTGCATTTCAGGCACTACATCAACTCATGTCTGGGAAGGAACAGGAGAGCTGCTCCTTGAAATGGGGAGAATAAGCCACCACATAGTTCCATATTCTAGCTATGAATTTAGACTCTTGTTTACACTGGCTGAGGTTCTGGCCCAAAAGCTGGCAGAAAATAAGCTAACAGTGACAACAGATGTGAGCACAGGATAAGGACAGGGCTAAAAGAGCTTCTTAGAGCATTTCTTCTCCTTTCCTGTAAAAGCTTTAGCACAGATCCTCACCAAAGGTCCTTTGATTCCTCTTGAGCTCTGCTGGTCATTACTAAGATACTGCTTGCTCTTCAGGTTGTCTGGTACCCATGGTTTTACACAACAACAGTCCACCAGAGACAAAACAGTTGGTCCTTTTTTTCTTTTGCCTTTCCCTTGAGTGTTGGTTATGGCTCATTTTGGAAGCATTTTACCCTGTATCCACTGTGATGAGATTTTGGTTTCCTTTGCATTAAAGTTCCATGAATCCAAGCATTTTATCACTGAATTCTACATTTTCAGTCTAGATCTGTTCACAGAATTACTGCCCTGCTTACACTTAGATAAAACAGGAACATCTCAGAGGTTTAATTTCTAAAGACAAAGCTGAATATTTAATTCATCAGGCTCCGACTTTCTTCCTGAGATCCTGGTGAACTGCTCCATGGCCAGTAGGTGACAGTCTCAGCAACAGGAAAACGTGGGCAGCTCACAAAAAAGGGGGTTCAATATTCTGCCAGGATGTAAATGTTTCTAACTTGATGTTAGACACATAGAGAGTACACAGCAAGGGGCAGTGTTTTTCACCAAACATGTTAATAAAGAAGATGGCCACCAAAGTTCCTGAATGTGGTTTCCTGCCTCCCCAGAGGAGATGTTACAGATGAGTAGATCAAAAGGTACCTGCATGGTTCTTAGCAGCATTCAGAAATAAAGCCTATACGCCTCAGTGTATGTGTGAAACTGGCAGATACAAATAACAGTATGTATAAATCAACCTATTTGAAACATAAGTACATCCCAGTGTGACACAGTTACCCTGGCTCATACCTCCAACATTTCAAGGAAGGAATAGGATGTAGAAAATCTCTATAAGCATTTGAGGTGACTGCAATGTTTTCCTTGCAGCAGCCCTAGACGGGGCTGTGAGCACAGCCTGGAGCACACTTGCCTCCTGTGCACTTACAGCATGGCTGCTTGGGACAACAGAGGTGACCTTTGTAGCAAAAGCTAAGAAAACATCTCCTTTGTTCATTTGGACACACAGAGTTTACTTACTGGAATGGTGGCATCTTGTTTAAAATCTAAAGGAATACAAGAACTGCTTGAGTGGATCAATCAGAACCAGGATGTGTGATACAAGGGGAAAAAGAAAATCCATAGAGGGTGGAGGGAGGTCTTCCATGACCGTTTCATGGTATTCCCTGCTGTAGAGCTGTCACTGAGAAACCTCATTTCACCCACTGTCATCCACAGCCACTCACTAGAGAGAGAAGCTCTAGGTTCTCAAGCAGAATTTACCAGTTTTGGCCAGGGTCACTCTCTCCCCAACACATGCAGTTTTAAAGAAATGGTCTGAAGCCAGGAACAGAAAGACACAAATCATTTGCCCCAGTTGGAATTGTGCCTGAGAAAGGTCAAGTATAAACTTTTTAAATTGAAGCAGTTTGGCCAGTTTGAGAGGTGTCTAGCTAGCTGGAGCCTCAGAGGGTATAACAATAATTGGAAAAACCCGAGATATGCTGATTTAAATATCTGTCTCTGGCAGTTTTCCTTGTGAAATGAGGATTTGAAGGTGCGAAAACTCCCAGTCATAAGAATTTTAATCACATATGCCTAGTGTCATAGACCATCTTGATCAAAATTGTGCTTTAATTGAATTCTACCAGCTGCATTAGATCTCAGAACTTGTCTGTGTTTCTCTACTGTTTAAAGCAAGCATTTACGCATTACTGGTGTGATAAATTTGCTGAGATGACTGTATTGTGAATCTTCGCTGTGTTGCTACTCTCTTGTTGTTGAGTGCTGTGACTGGTAAGTGGAGAAGAATCACTGCCTTTCCATATGGTGTATGTCAAGACAAGCAAGACAAGTGATGGGGTGAACCACAGGACAGGTTGTACTCATTATCAAGTAGCCAAAGAGTTATTAGTAGGTGCAATGCTATAAAAGTTGTGTTCTTACCCTGGTTTGTCTAACCCAGGTTAAAAGACAGGTACAATAGGGATCTTTACCCACGCTATCCGTCCTGAGAGCACCTTTCCTTGTGCCATGGATATTGGAAGTTCTGGGTTACATTTCTCCTTAATGTTTCAATAATTCTTTGTTTCTCTCTTCTCTATGTATCCATCTTCTTCTTGCCATCCATCTTGTGCTTTATATTGATTTCAAGACTCTTTCCTTCTCATTTCCCCTTCTCCCCTGCTCCTCACTAACCACATTTGGCTACTCAGACCCGTTTAACAGAGACCTGCAGAGACCGGACTCTGCCTTTGGCAGCATGAGGAGAAACGTGTGAAACCCTCTGCACTTACAGGGAAATCATCTTGCAGGGTCACACAAATCTCGCTGCCTCCTTGGTGTTGCCAACCAATGGGAGCACCAGGATTTGCATCCTGCCCTGAGAAAAAGCAGGGCAAGTATTAGGCAAACTAATCACGCTGTAGGGATTTGTGTAATGAAAAGTACCTCTGCTTGTGGGTCAGAAACGGTGTAAATCAACTGCACATCACTGGTTGGGGAAAATCCATCCGGTAGCTCTTTATTGTCTTCTGTCACATTCAGTATTGGGACGCCTGAACACGTAGGGAGAGACACCACAGCCCAGTTGTGTTTTGTCTCAGGGTATTCTTGCTGAGACCGCTGGAAAGTAAACTGGTTTACAGACCGCACTGCAGGAGGGCTGGATTCGTCTCGCACTGTGCAGCCCTGTCTCTGCCCGGGGCCTCTTTGTGCTCCCCACTGCAAACAATAGTAATGCAGACTTAATGATGGCTGTCATTGCCATGTGCCGACTGCTGATCTCTTAATGAAATATTCTATTTAAATTGCACTGGCACAAACATGGTTCCACGCTGGCAGGAGCTGCAAAATCAGTCTACCAAGTGGAAAGGTTCCACAGGACCTGCCGTACAACGGGAAAACCGGCGGTGAAATAGTGTTTGACAGCTTTTCTGCCTGCTCCTGCAGCAAGCGTGACACCTGCCTGGCATCCTGAAAGGAAAGAAGAGAACAGAGGATGGAAATTGCCTTTATCTCAGGTTGAGATACAGAAGAAATTCTGAAATGAGGATGACAGTCTGTGGCAATATGGATTTGGCACTCGTTGATGGGTGAGAGCTAGCCACTAACGCGCTCGCTCTCTGCTGTCAAAGCCTGCTAGGAGTGCTCTGCAGAAGAGAAAAAACTGGGGACATGCAGCATCACACAGACTCTTTGTTTACCTGTTGTCATAAGCGGGAAACCGAATATTGGAAAACAAGCTAAAAATCTGTTCAATGACCAAATGTGTGTTGTAGGAAATAGGAAGAGTAAAATGCTGAGAAGTGGTGGGTTTTTAAAGGTGAGCACACTATATGCTCAGTCTAAAATAAAGACAAAGAGATGACATATGTATTCTTCACTTCACTTCAGAGATGAACAAAAGCATTGAGCTTACATCTTTTTTAAGTCATCAGCTGTGGGAAGTACTGCACCCATAAGCATAGTTCTCTAAATTTCACCTTTATTTTGGCCTTGCACACCTCATCACTTCCCCAGTCTCCTCCAAGCAGTGCTCATGTGCAGGCAGCCGCTGGCTGCAGCTGCTGCAGAGTCCCAGGAGATGTTGTAGAAGTTGGGAGTGTCATGTAAGATGAGGAAATTCACACGGCCCACCTGGGTCATAGCACCTACTCCATCCTTCTACCAACTCTCTTGAGGTGAGGAAATGATGAAGTTGCCAGCAAGTTAGTGGTTGACTGGTGGAAATGCTTTTCCCCTAAATAAAAGAACATTTTCAAAGCTAACTACTAAGAAAAGTAATGCAACAGGAGCTGGAATTTAGTCCACTGACTCTACGAAGTCCTCCTATAATTTCCTTGGTGATTCTGTATTCTGTCCTATACAGTTCAGGGCAGCTAACACTAAAAGCTGCTTCAGGAGGACAGAAATTAGCCTTATTCGCTAATGATCCACTAGCAATGCTTGAGAGGCGCATTATCTTCCCTGTTCCATCAGTAAAAGGCAAATGGGGGAGGCCATTTCCTTTACTGGTACCAAGGGTTGTGTTAGAGACACACAGAGAGAAGGGAACAATGACCAAGATTTGCATTTGCTGAAGGGCTCAGTACATTGCTCCCTTGTGAGTGGGCCAAGACCTTCAGCACATGAATTCTTGTGATTCATCCTTCCCTCTGGTCTACCTCTCTGTATCCAGCACGGTACAGAGGACTCTATGTGTTTATTTATACACAAAAAGGTCTTTGCTTGTTACTGTAGTATTTGGGTGCTTGGCTCAGGCTCCCAAGCCGGAGGGGGGTACAGACTGATCTGGCGAATCAGTACTTTTCACTCTGCTGCCAGGCTGCAGAGTGACCTTGGGCAGTTCACAGCTGCTTCGCCTCCCAACACCTCCACTTCTGTAAAATTATCCTGCTTCACTTTGAAGAGCATGTAGATATCGACTGATGCAAAGGTGGGGTATTTTTGCTTACATGTGACTCAAATAAACCCTAAAATCCAGAATCAGCAAGGCAGAGAAACCGAGAGAGGAAAAAGCAGAAATGTGAAATTATTCCTCTGCTTCAGCTGTTCTACCCCAATGCCCTGCCTAATCACAGGCAATGACAGCCCGACTGCACCATCGGAATGACTCCGTGTCAGTCACACTGAGAAGTTCAGGTAACCCCCCAAGGCATACTAAGTGGCATCTAAACAAACCCACGCAGGTTGGGACGGATCAGTTTAAAGGTTATGGTTCTCCTGTGCCGAGGAATGCGTGTTTGAGAGCAGACCTTTCCCTTTGGATGGCTTTGGATACAGAAACCTGGCAAGAAGGGCGGTGTGCTGCCCGCGCTCAGGAAGGACAGGAGTCAGTCGCTCCCCACCAGCAATGCCGTGTCAACTGTAGCTGCCCAGTGCCTCGTTAGCAGGTTAAGTGAAAGCATAAAACCACGGATGCATGATACAGCATGGCCACCAGTCACAGAGGCGTCACGCAAACACACTCAAAACGGCTGAAAAGGCAAGTTCCTGCTGTTGATGAACATCGTTGGCTGACGCTGCTGCCAACAGCTCCTCCTGAAGTTTGTCAGAAGCCCTGTCCTGTTGAACTGTGGAGAGGCTGGGAAGTGGGAGCATAGCTGCACGTGTGGAAGTGGGAGGCAGACACCGCACTGTTCCCAGCATTGCCCTTGCAGGGCCTCAAGCGCTCGCAAGGCCCGCTCCTGAATGTTGCTGCATAAGCAGACTGTAACGTGTCACTTGCACAAGAAAGAGGCTCTTAACATTTTTCTCTTCCAGATGTTTAGCTGCTGTCTAAGGTAGCAGCAGGTTGGACGGGTGCATTTGGGGGCAGATTTGGTGAGCAGCACCCAGCCCACTGCAGAATCCTCACCGTCGCAGTGCTGCACAACTTCCCACCTCTGAAACCCCCAAATAGGCGTGCGTACGCAGCGAGCGTGCCAGGCAGGTGTTCTCCTCGTCCACAATGCTCACATTTCTCTCAGACCACTCATGACGCCCAGGAGCCCACAAGAATGCCTACCTGCATGTGTGTGTGCCTGCTCACACCTCTCCCTGTGTCCTGCCTTGGCGTCACCTTGTCACAGCACGTAGAGCTGCGACCATACGCGTGTCCAACTGTGCAAGTCGACGCTCGGAGCGGCGCAGACGTGCCAGGTTGTACAGGCAGCTCCGTGTGCGCACCTCGGCCGGGTGGATGCCCCTCTCCCCGGGGCTGCCGAGACAGGACGCCCCTGTGCCGGGGGGCGGTGCGCTGCCCCCGGGGTAAAGCCGGCCGTACCGTGCCGAGCCCGGCCCCGCC
>VZTM01017670.1:0-11013 GCA_013400555.1 Jacana jacana | reverse complement strand
GAGTTCATATTTTATCTCAGAGTCACCGTCACTCAAACCTGATAAAAATTGAGGTCCTATGGTAAGGTATCAGAATAATACTGTTTTCTACCTTTGAAGATGTAGGGATCTAAATATAATATAAATTCTTTAAAACTGTTCAAATTACATTAAGCAATTAAATCAGCCTTAAAAATAGAATTCTGCACTACTCTTTGATGTACTCTTCAGACTTAAAAAAACAAAACAAAACAAAACAGACCACAACAGGAATCTCAAAACATTGTTCTCAATCTGTTTCCTGCAACTCTCNTATGGCAACAGAAAGCCTCTCTATGCACTCAGGGAGGCTCAAAGCCCAGGCACACAAGGGCTACAGAGGAAAAGCATGCATCTTGATTCCCAAATGAAAAGGTTTAGAACTGGGAAGTGCCTAGATTCTCTTTTAGTTGACTGCCCACATTTACTGTTTGGATAAAGGTCAGGATTAAAAAAAAAATAATAATTAAACTTACAAACACAGAAAAAAAGAGGGAAAAAATATTCTACTCTGACAAAATTTGACCTTACTGACTCAGAAGCTTCAACCAACAACCTATTTATTAACTCACCATATGTCAATTGAGAGGCAAGTTCATGAAGCCACCAAACTACAGTCCCACCGTGAGTTCTATGCACTTATTGCAAACCTTTAGATCATTTGAACATATGTTATGAAAAAAAAATTAGAAAAGAGTAATGGATTCTAAAATTCTAAATCACAAGTTACATTTATTTTTGGAACATACAAAATGTCTTATTTTACTTGATAGGTTTAGGGGCACTGGTAATTCAAGAAAAAGAACATCAACACAAGAAAAAAATTGATTGGGTTTGAATCATGTGTTCAACAGTATAGGGGATTGGCATGTGAGAGATCAAAATATCTAACATGATTAACAAATTATTACTTCATTTATGCTAGACATGTTGAGAAATCCATTAAATTCCTAACATACCTGGAAAAAAAAAAAATCAGCTGAACAGTATTCCAATTATAACTTCCATTTTCTCTTGCATCTGCTTTACAGACTTAAAGGATCTACTTTATCATTACCTCAATCTGGTTTTAGCAAGAAAGGCGTAGAACTAAGTAATGATTTTCTATATGATACCTCTAGATATTAAATACCAATAAAACATAACAAAAAAAGAAAAATTAATTATTGCAAAAAATGTGAAAGCGTAGCGTGAGCAAATTTTTCATCATTAACAGTAAGAAAATGAGGAACAAACTAGTTTCTAGTGAATGAGACCATTTAAAGAAATGAAAGTCTTTAAACCTGATTCTGTACTTAATGCACAAGATAAGTGGAGGGTTATATCTTTAGAGAGTGAGTCTTACAGTAATAAATAGTAATCAGGAGGAACAGTAAGTACACCCATAAACTCAAGTAATAAATATGGATAAATTAGCTAGACACTGTGCCTCCACATCACACATCAATAGTGAGTTGGGTTTTTTCTGTTTTACTTCAACCTTTCTCTTTTAATTCTGCAGAGCCTACATGGGCTACCTGTAACTCTCATGAGTAACCTGTAACTCTCTACCTGTAACATGAACGTGAGCCGTAAGTCCATTCTTAGTACAGCACAATTCCGATTATTCAAGAAGTTTAAAATACATTTTATTTTCCTAGCTCCCAACAATAGGAATTGCAGTGGACACAGGTACAATGTTAATTTTGGAAGTACCTGCCATGGTACTTATGGTATACATATACCTATGGTATAGTTAGAAAAAACAGTGATGATCAGCCAGTGACTATATGGAGAAGACAACATTCATAGTTCTCAATGCCCAAGGCGCATTCCTCACACGGTTCTGATGACCTACATTTCCTGCTTCAATTCTCAGTTCTATGTAATAAAACATGACTGAATGGATAAAAGCAAAAGCATCTCTACAGGATGTAAAATAATGTCCCAGACAAAAAAATATAAATACACATTAACAGGACAATTTTCTAAGTATTTTTTAGACTCTCACACTTTAGATACTCATTTGTTAGCTACCTATAGAGGCAGGTCTATTTCTATAACAGTAGGGCTTTTGAGGGTTATTTTAAAACCTATCCCACTGAGCGAAATGTAGAGCTTCCTTACAGTGGTATAGTTTTATAAGTGCCATTTAGGATTATTTTTTTTGGGGGGGGTGGATAAAAACAAAAACATATTTTTTGTTAACTAACAGCTCCCCATTCATTGTTGCAGATTCACACCCTAGAGTCTGGAGCCATTCTTTCTTTAATAACAACATTCCTATAGGTCCAAGCTATAAGGAAAGCAATCACCAGGAAACTCTAAGTATATTTAACTGTTGTTTTGCAGAAAGAGCACATAGTAATATAACCCTGTTTAGCACAGCTAAACAGAGGTAACTTCTTTACTTTGCAGAGATTCCAGTGTAGCATGAGTTAGGCTTTTATGACAACTCACTTGACATTTCCATAGCAGGTGATACTCTGTGGATGAGCATAAGTCAGTTAGCAGTCTCCTCTTCTGCCAAGGAGAGTAATTGACTCCATTATTTTTTTCAATGGCACATCAGAAGAGGTGACCTGCTGAGGTTCTGTGTCTCCACAGTCTTTCAGAAAATTCCAATCGCCCCCAGGGATCAGTACTCACATTTTAACATCCTGTCACAAATCACTGCCTTCCAGGTCCTCATGGAACGGGTAACAGAACTAGATTACAGTAAATTTCAGAGTGAATTTCACCACTGTATTCGTTTTCACTTCAGTTAATTGGTTGCCTTTGTCATGTATGCATCTGTTAAAACACATGCAACTAAAATATGTTTCCAAGTCACTGCATAACACACACAAAAATAAAATCAAAGTATATCAAACTCATTTAAAACCAATACACACCCTCAAACATATGTGTAACTGCTACAGACAACCATGTAACACTGAATAATTATTTTTGATTGGTACTACTGGAGGCCATTGGATAGCATCCAGTACGCTAATGGCCTCATTCTAGTCAAAGGACATAAGCAGCCCATCCAAAAATAGCTAGCTCTTAATTTACAAGAAATTATCACAAGTTAATATGCAGTAAAAGGGAATGCTGGGGCTGAAGGCTGAAGAGGACAAGGCAGAGGGAAGGAATCACAAATGCATTTAGTCACCAAGGTTAATTTGAATTTGATATGTACACTTTAAAAAAAAAAAAAACCAAAATAAAAAAAAAAAAAAAAAAAAAACAAAACAAAAAAAAAAAACCAAAACCAACCAAGCAACAATTGTGTTGAAGTTATTTACAGAAGGGACAGTATCTTGAGCAATTCTTGCAAGCCATTTAGAAGAACAACCACAGAATAGTTACATGACGGAAAAGGATTTAAAGTAATAAAAGGTCTCTGATTGTACAGATTATTTTGGAGAGCAACTGAAGGACCAGTTTGAAAAATGTAGCTTCCAATGGATGATGTACTGTGACTACAGACAATTGTCACTGACAGGAAACACCAGAAATGCAAAGTTTTTGGTGCAAAAATGCTAACCTCAGACACAAGACCTCTGCTTCATATCCTGAAAATGGTCATCTCCTCAAATCACTACAGCTGCCTAGGTCAAATCTGCAGGCACAGCAGAGAACAATCAAAAATAACAAATTTACATAATGGGATGGGAACAAAAAGCAGAGGCAGAGATACACAAGGAATGTGTTTGCCCAGCACCACAGCTTGTTTGGAGCCATCTGTAGTGCCCAGTGAGCAATACAGCTGCCTTACCATACAATATGACATAGTCTTCATGCAGGAACGTGGTGGCAAGCACTGGTTCGAACACAGCCCCACCAGGAGGGAGAGGAAGTGAACCTGGTCTCCAAACCACCGCTGTCTCCTTCCTCCCTCCCCAGCCCTGCTGTCCCCTTCCAGATCCGATGCAGATGACCTCTGCAACTCCCAACAATTTTTCCTTTGCAAAACTGAAAGCATTTCACCACCGTGAGAAGATTACCAATAAAGTACCCTTCTGGTAAGTGCCAGAAAATTTGATTCAAACCATGCCAGGCTTTTTGGAAAGGCTGTCGGGAAGCTGGCCACCAGAAGTACAAATGTGCTTTCTGAAGACGCTTAGAGTTGAATTTGGTAGCCATAAAGACTTGCAGAAAATACATTTAACCATATATGTGTTTCAAAATAATATATGTCAAGGATAATATCCTTCAAAATGTTAAAAAAACCCCAACCAAATACACATTCAGGTATAATTCAGCTAAAAGAGAGAAGCATGCAAATACATAAAAGTATAAATTTCCAGAATTACACTGTGACAAGTCACTATTGACTACAAGACTGACTGATGCCCAGATTAGATTGACCCAAAGTATTTTGAAGCTCAGAAATAGATGAATGCACACAAATAGATAGATAGATAAAGCTTCCTAAATTTGAAAGAATAGTTAGACACAGATCAGAGATTTCTCGTATGGGCAACTTTGAGCTTTTTACTAAGCAAGTTGCACATCCAATTTATGGGGGTATCCCACCTGGGGTGGGTGAGGGGGGGCACAGCATTTTATCTTATACTGCTGATTGCAGGTCAGACGTGATTTATTGTTCACTCTGAGGAAAACATCCTTATCCCTTTTAACTATTTAACTCTTTTCCTTTGTTGAGAAATCAAGTTTTCACTTCACTAAACGGTTCCAGAGAGCAGACCATAAAGACGGTAGTGTTTTAGGTAAAGTTGAGGCCAAGATGTATCATCTGAAGCTTGCAGGAGTGCTTGTGGCTGAAAGATGTTTATGCTTCATTCTTTATGAAAGCAACCTCCTTCTTCCCATGGTGCCTGCAAAGAAGACCATTTTCTGCAAGGTCTAAATGTTTCTGTAAATCATCTTTGACTATGGACAAAATTGTTATTGAAGTTGCATTTTCATGTTATTAGAATACAGTAGCAATCCTAACTTTGCATCCAGTTGTGTAAAAATATATTGATATTCATACAATTTCTGCTATGAATTGATCTTAGTATTCAGTTCTGTACCTCTCTCTACATCATGCCCTAAATGAGGTGGCAGAGAAAAGTACTAAAAATTAGATTGCTGGCAGTGACTTCAACAGCAAAACTTCATTAACTGTTCCCAAATCAGGAAAGGGGGGAAAGAGGGGATGAGGGTGGTGGAAGGCATATACCTCGGGGAACAGACTACCAGAATGGATCCTGCTTAAGAAGGCTCTAAAAAAGGAAGACAGCTAATCTCAGGGATGGTGATGTAGCCCACCTCTTATTACTAGCCTGAACCAAAGTCCTATTTGCTCTTTGTCTGCTCTTTCCTCACCAACACCAGTTCTCAAAGACAGAAGAAAGGAAAGGTAGAAAAATGTATATCAGAAGAGGAAGAAGAAAAAAGAAAGGTGGGATGAAACCTGAAAGTTACACACAAATCAAGACTCACTTGCACTGCCCTTGTACATAGAAAATGTTGAAATGCTGCCTGTTTCAGTGAACAACATGGAAACTGCGAGCTCTTAAGAGTGACCATGCTCCTTCCTCTCCCAGGGAATATCAGTTCCAGTGGCTGTGCTACAAACCCATAGTGTTTATTATTTTTTTAGAGGTAAAAATCTGGAAACATCATAGAATCATAGAATCATTCAGGTTGGAAGAGATCATCGAGTCCAACCATCTGCCCTACTCTACAAGTTCTCCCCTACACCATATCCCTCAACACCACATCTAATCTACTCCTAAACACAGTCAGGGATGGTGACCCCACCACCTCCCTGGGCAGCTGATTCCAGACTGACCACTCTTTCTATGAAGAATTTTTTCCTAATGTCAAACCATAGAGATCTTCACTAACAGGTCCCATATGTTGCAAGCGGTTAATGATAGCAAATTACTAGATTTTTTCTTTGAAATATGCAGGTCATCACCAGTAAATAGCTAGGTAATGGGTTTCCTTTCACCATCCAGACTAGAGGGTCCACTTTTAAATTTTAGAATGATCATTGGAAATTAACTAAAATGCCCAAATACTCTCTACCTCCCTTCTACCACCAAATTTCCCTTTTTCTCTTGGGTTGTAATAACATCCAGCACACTTGGAAACTGCTCCCCACCAGCAATGTAACTCTTTTTAAAAGCTCCCATTTTTTCATTGGCTTTTATTAACTGGAAAAAAAAATTAAATCATTCATATACATGTCACTAAACATAAGGCAGGGGAAATATAAAATTATGCTTGTGCAGGAAATTGTTACTTCTGCACTCTTGCAAGCAGTTTAACACAAGTTATTTTACTTGAGAAAGATGGGAAGTCAGCTTTCCACAGTTTCCTGAAAAGCACAGAAATACTAAACCGCCACCGTTGAACAGACACAATAAAGCACAACTGATCCCAAAGGCAAAAAAGACCAGGTTAAGTTTCAGAAGCACAGGAAAAGAACTATAATTCTTTTGCATCCCCTTCAACCTCTTGTCTGACACAACCAGAAGGCAATAAAGTGCTTCCTCACTACAGAAATGCAAGCTCCTCAATGAAGCAGCAGCAAAGTCTCTGCTACAGATCAGATGTTTGTCATTTACATTTTAGTATATTCCCTCACCTGGTTCTCCTTTGCATTTCTTAATTTTAAGCTAGGTTTCACATAAGTTAACTGGAATTGGTTTCCTTGCCTAAACTTCTACTTTTGTTTGAATAGCAAGAAGTAGTGTGCAGATCCTTATCAAGCCTGCACAGCACTATGTTCAGGGGTTGTGAACTAATCAAATTTAAACTTTGCTCCTATTCAAAGGATTTCATTTTGAACCCCTCCACCCCTCAATGCTTTCGTTATTGGGCATCTTCAGGACTAAGTACAGATTTGCATCCTTAATGGTCCTGACTTCAGAGTGCACCTAACAAAACACATGATTCTGTCCTCATAGGAATCCCCCTCAGACCTCCTTGTCTCTCACACTCTTTAAGAAACTTGAATTGCCAGCTGCTCTTATAACCCTTTCCTAAAATGTAAAAAGAAAGAATTCTACCTGGATCGTGAAGCAGGACTGTCCCCAGGGCAGGGCACTGTAATGATAAACGTGATAAATTTTCACTAGCCAGTAAAACCTCTGGGTTTGATAATATGGTGTTTTTTCCCAGACAATAAATGCTTAATACATCTGTTTGTTAGCTTGGATAAAATCCCTATGCAATGTCTCAACATCTGAGAAGGGGGCTTCTTCCCCATGATGTCAGAACGGGGTGCTCTGACTCCCCCATGATGTAAGAGTGAGTGGCTCGTCTGCCCCATTACCTCAGAAAGGGGGGCTCTGACTGACTGCCTCGTGATGTCATCAAGGGGCGTGATTTGGGTAAAGAGGATCACAAAGATTCAAATCAGTGAAATAAGTTTCAGCCTTCATAGCTGACAAAATCTGTTTTTTCAAGATTAAAATACTTACAGAAAGTGAGTAAAACAGAACTTCGAAGAACACCTGAAAATTACACAATCTAGTACCCTATGGCAATACTGTGTCTTCAAATTAACAACTCTGATGCAAGAAATTTTTCAACATAAATCAGAACTCTGTTGGACAATTCTACAGTCGTGAATTATATTTATGATACTTGTGCCCATCTAGACCCCAAAGAGTGTATTCCCTGGAAAGCAAACTCAGGTGGGAGAGGGAAGTGCTTCAGTATGTGCTATTTTTCAGGCACACTGACTCAAAATTTTATGTAAAATACAGGGTGTGCAAAAAGATCACGCAAAGCAGAAAAGGAGCAGGAAGGTCCCCATGAATTAAACAAAAGCATGATAGAAAGCAGTTTCTTCAAAATAAGACGTTATGCCACCCTAAGGAAATTTGATTCAGAACTGCAATACTGAGCTACTGAGCAACACCAGGAAATTGACTGTTATTGTTCGAGCTGATTATAATACAGAAACATACAAAAACACATTCTAAAATATGGGTTTGCTTAAGTCTACTTGTAATATAAAGATCATTATAATATATTTAGCACAAATACGTATAAATGTAGAATGCGCGTATGGGCACAGAATGGGTTTCCTTCAGAAAGGATAAGTTTCAGGTGTTGAGATAATTAGTGACCTTCAAAACTAATCTCCTGGAAATTTTTTATCCCTTTCACATATACTGCCATAATCAAATCATATTATCAAAGCTATTTCGTATTCATAACACATCGTTCAGAGCTACTGAAGTTACAAATTAATTGAATGGAGGAGCTGAGAAAAACAAACAAAAAGCTGGAAAGACAACCGTAACCCTGAGAGAGCCTATTTATCACAAAAAAAGCACCAGGTATCACAAGGACAGTATAACCTAGAAAATAGTTGGAACTGCCAACTTTGTGGTTTCTACTACTATTAACTGAATGCATACCAGGTAAGGTATAGCTTTCTCACAGTTTATACCTTCTTTTCCCATTCATACTTCTTTATGAATATACAAGGAGCTTCATAATAGGCTGAAGATCTGTTATGCTTAATATTGGACAGCAAGTCTTAGATACGTGAGAGACCTTTCCAAGGCGTCAGCAAAGTTTGCTTAGTTTTCTTTTTAACGCCTCTTGCAAAGATTCATCACATAGCGAAGTACTTTTAGATGACTAAGTGGAAGGTTACTTATCTCAACACAACCATTACCAGCCACCCACTTATCTAACTGTAAAACACGTGTGGGAATTCTGCCAGCAGCAGTGCAGATATCAGCTACGCAAATGCACTACCTTGTTATATTTGCAAGTAAGAGAAACTATTCAGACACAAGCGTTACAGCACTTCTTCTCTGTATTTGAAGATGAATGGATTTGTAATCACATGGCAGGGAGCATAAGTAGTACTTGTAGAGAGGATTAGTCAGCACAGATGGATTGTTCAAAGGATGTTAAGAAAATAAATGGAAATATGAAAGCAATACCAAAATCTATCTAAATTAAATTAACATCAATTTAAAGAGGGAAAAATATAAATTTTGGCACATTTCATGATTGGTCAGCAAAATAAAGAGACATTATAATAAATGTGGCTGGCCCAACCCAGCACATCGCAGCAATACTGGTTTTTCACAGAAGCAACTAGTCTTTCTCTAAAGCAATGTGTCCAAATATAGTTGCACAATGTAACAGCACTATTTCTGCATGAATCTTTGTGTTTACACTGCCATTCTGAGGAGATAACGTGGAGATACCAGAAATAGCCTAGTCAAATAAATAAGACATAGATATGCAAGAAATATGACTATCAGATAAGAGAAACAGGGACCAAATTGAGGTTTCATTATACAGAGTCAGCTACATAAAATATTCAGTCTAAACCAATTTGTTAACGTTCAACTGTTTGGACATGCAGACTAAAGGACAATGGGGTGGGGGAACTCCTTTATATAGCATTCCTTTGAGATTTAAAAATCAAACCACATTCACCTTAGCAGAAAGCCAAGGTATAATAATCAAGAACTGGTTTTGGGGTTTAGCATTTTAATTCTTTTAATTCTTTAATTCATCCACAACATTCTGTCATTATGAAGTAGATACAAAGAGGATTTTTTTAGATACATCTATGACTACAGCTCCTCTTGCATTTACCATAAAGAGATAAAACCATTCAGAAGTAAATGTTGAACTGCCCTCTGAATTAAAGAAAAGATAGAGTTTATCCATTGCCCCCAAACAAATTTAGTTACCATAATTCTTCTCTATAGTAAACATTAATTACACTAATGAACACAAAATTATTTTTAAAGTACTTTTTCACTTTTTATATGTTACTATATAATGACTACACTGCAACAAAATTCTCTGAAGCATTAAAATCAAAGATACTAGTGAACTATTAGCTGTACTTGAGTGTCACAGAAGACACGTAAATACTATCCAGAGGAGCCCTAAGGCATGTTCTGTACCCTGCATTTTCTACTTTACTCTTTCCTTCTTTGTGAAGTTTTCAGTAATGGTCCTGCACTCTACAGCTGCCATTTCTCACACCACTTGCCTTACTTAGGGTCATACTCTACTCTTCCATTCAGAAACAGAAAGTGTTCGCTGTGCACTATATTCAATATAGGGGCAGCATTAATGAGCAGCAAAGAGGCAACAATTTCAATATGTGAACTGCAAAATATCTGCCGGGAAAGTCCATTTCCTGGGTTACTGCTGCTTTCCTTTTCTTCCTGCATTACTATTTTCTGACACACCTCAATGATATTTTCAACACCTTTCTAGATGAAAATATCATTTCTAGGGGCTAATGGCATTTTGGTACAGTAAGAACAGTTACAAAAAGTGAAGGTTTCTCAGTTCTCCTAATATTTCCAATCCTAGTAACCCCACCATATCTGCAGTTCCACTGCAGGTCTACTACAAGATGAATAAGCCAGGAGTTAGGCATTGTGTTAAACTGTTATCCATGCTGTAAGTCTCCAATAGGAGGAAACTAGTACTTTTCCTCATATATATAAGCAGATGGTCTCTTGAAGCAACCAAAACATTGTGGGATTTTTTTTCTGCACATCATATATAGCTGCCTTCTGAATACCCACACTTGAGCATACTATAGACATAAAAGTCAACAGAAGGTTGAGAAACTCTGTCAAAGCAGCTTAGCATCCAACTGGGACCAAAGCAATTAAAGCCCTTCTTCTTTATTAACTGTGGCAGGTGTAGCTGCAGTAAGACAGTGGTCAAGTTAGCAAGCATATGATAAACAGAAGTCACCGAGCAACATTATTTACTGCACATTTCATGCCTTACAAAATTAATTAAAAAAAAAAAAACAACAAACAAACAAACAAAAAAAACCCACAAGAAAATATTGGTACCATCAAGAAATGCATTCACTGATCAGAGAAAGGCCCCATGTAAAGAGAACCAGATTGAAGCAAAGGTAAAAACTGCATACAGTTTTGGGTTATTTTACAGACTAAAATCCTGTTGGGCTTAAAGTCTATCTTAGTATCTCCTCCCCAAAAACATTAAACTCAAAGCCTCAAATGGTACTGTCTCTAATAAATTGATAACATTACA
>VZTM01017657.1:0-12059 GCA_013400555.1 Jacana jacana | reverse complement strand
AAAAGTAGTAAAAACAGTAAAATGCTAAAATGGTATAAAGCCAACTTGTCTAAGGTCACAGCCTTCTAACATCATCAAGAGAGGTTTAGGAAAAGAAAAGACAGCTAAAGAAAAAGACAAACTTTGAAACTAGGAAAAGTTTTTATTCTTGCAGTTGAAAAGGAAGAGATTCTTGGAGGTCAGCTCCATGAAGGAAACTCAATTCAATGTTCAAGCTTGTCACTTTCAAAGCTACAGCGTAGCCTCTCAGCACCTGAAAGAGTCGGCTGCTTCTGCATAAACCGCAGTGCAGACAATTCCTTTTAACGCACTTACTTCTCTGCCTATTTATTGGTTTGGTGGCAGACTGCTTAATGGCATCAGGTTTAAGTAAACAAGTAAATAAATAAATATACGCCAAACAACAAAATCAAGGTAGAGAGATTTAAACATGACGCGAGGAGGAAAACATAGATGACAAATGCTGGTTGCAAAAGGTGACTTTATTGAAATATTCAGTGAAATGAAAATAAGGCATTCAGTTCTGAGGAACAAAATGAAAAATGACTGGCAGGCAAACAGTTCACTTGTGCAACAGTAACTCATTTGTGAATGTTTCAGCAGCTACTTTCCCTTTGCTTCTCCCAGTTCTGCTTCTTTCCCAACAGTAACACAGCTAATAATAAACTTCCTAAGAAACAGACAAACCTGCTGAGCAGAGGACACCATGCTAGAGGAGTGCAATAACCAGCACAGAAATGAGACGGTGATGTAGATTTCAATCTGCCCCCCACTTTTTGACAGACAGGAAGCTTCACAACTCAGTTTCCTCATATGCCCTTACGAAAAGCTTGTCCACTCTCTGCTCCTCACAGATAAAGTTACAGCTACTGCTCTCAGAAGAATAGTTTTATGTCATATACTTCAGCTAAGTTTTGAAACCTGTAGCAAATAACTTGGGTTGAGCTGATTGAAGGTGAAATATCTTGGTACAAACCCAGTTAAGAGGATGACTTTGTCTTTCCCTGCATTTTATTTTCATCTAGTTGTGAAAAAACTGGTTTGATTAGTCAAGACAGCCAAACGTGCTTGCAAGCAAACACCATTTGCTGATTTCCATGGAGAAAGTGGAATTTAGAGCCTGAGGTTGCACTTGCTGGACTGAGAGGGTGTGAAAGGCAAGAGGCTGCATATGACAGTAGAGAGAAGGTAGAAACCAGTATTTCAGGCTTGTGTGTAATGCAGCAGCTTGCTAGAGAAATCTGAAAACAGGGAATGACTAATAAATTTACAGTATTTTGTGGACCTGTTGCCTTTGATTTTTGACAGCAGCTAAGGCACATACCAACACTTGAACAATAACTGTAGCAAGGGCACACAGCTGTGCTACTACTCTGGCAGCGGGAATCTGGGGGGGGTGGATTCAAAAACTCCATTGGCTTAAGTGAAAACAGCAGTGCTGCAAACGGTATATATCTGCTATGGACAGGGTGGGTAATTAGTAAAACATTGCAACTATAAAACTGGGTGCTGAGAGCAGCTAAATGAAGCTTCTAATGTGTCCCTTCTCCCGGGTCTATTCAGTGGGGTTAAAAGCACCCCTACCATTGTATAGGTTAGATTTTTTGCGGGAGTATATTTGTGGTAGGATTTGTGAGAAAGCAACATTGTCCTCAACCAATAATTTAACAGAAACAGCAGGGATGGTCCTCTCTAACTGGATTAATCCACCTTATAATGTCCTCTGGATTTTTTTTTCCTTAATTTCCTTTTGTCCTAGCAGGGAATTCCAGTTCTTACAGCCACTTTATATTGCGTCTTTCAGATGAACAAATCATTTGGTGCGATTCCACTGACTCAAACTGCAGCTGCCCAGTGCTTGGCACATCTGCAAAGACCACCAAACCATTCCAAATCTGCAGACATACAAATGCTTTATGTGTCTTTACAGGCCTCAGTTTCCCAGTCCTTAAAACTCTTGGGTTTTTAAGAGCTCGTTCTTTCTTCTTCTGCCATTCTCCCCCCTCTTGCTACAAGTTCACGACTACTTTCCTTCCCATCTGCATATTTGGTGATATTCAGTTGCAAACTGAAGAGTACTTTCAGGCTTCGGGTGAGATAATGTCACTGAACTCAGCTGGAATTCTGCTTTTGGTGACTGTATAGCCAGGAGCCTGAAGCTTTAACATCACAACTTGCCCCACAGCTAAGGAAAGTGTATTTTTAGCTTTATAGCAACTCAATTCAATTTAACAGAGTTCATCCCAAGGGTCAATAATCACTTGCATAAATGCTGAAATTTCAAAATAAGACGCCTTGAAAAACTTTCCAGATATTTTCTCTGAATGCTTGCATTGTGTAAATGCTGACATAGGCATGCAAATAGCAGGACAGAGTTTTGTAAGCTTAGTCATAAAGGAGACCTACTCTAACAATTTTTGAGAACAGAAAGACACTGGGTTTAGAGTTGTAAAAAGGTTCAAAAAGAAATTGTAATAAAATATAACAGCATACACTATTTAAAAAATAATAATAAATAAATAGATACAGGATAAATCATAACTGCCTAGTCCCGGTTTGGGTTTTTTTGAAGAGAACATACATTTTCTGGACTGCCAGGTGCAGGATGTAAAGTGGAAGCTATGGACAGTATTTCTGATTTAGAAAAAAACTCAAAGCCAAGTGACTAAAAGCAAAGACAGTGTACTTGCCATCAAATGAACTGATGCTACCACTTGGAAAGAACAGTCATTAGTTTTATGAGCAGACATTAATTAGCTATGTTACTGCTGTTCGTACCAGTTAGACTCCAGGCAAATATGCCTTTCATGTTAGATACAACATGTGCTACAAGAAGAAAAGTTAATTTAATGCTCTCTCAGGTTAAATACTATGCACATTATTATTAATGCTGAGTAATTTTGCAGTTTAAAACAAGACAAAGCAAACTCAGTTTCTGTTTTGAGAAATAACTGTTGTGGGCTCAGTTTGGTACTGACAATTAAAGGTGGTTCAGTGTGTAAGGAGCATATTGTCCACTTCCCTCAGCTGTGCTTGTTCTCTGTTGATAGCAAAGGAGGGCAAATAATTCTCTTCACTGCCTGAGTGAAGACAAGACACTGACACCCAGAACCTGATATAGATCTTTTATCCTCTTTCTCTGATAAGCTGTAACAACCTCCTCAGTCTGTGTGTGCAGCATCTCTGTAGGTTACATCAGTCTGGCTGCGTCCTGGGCTCTGTGACTGCACAACCTGAGCATCACCACTGCAAGACACCTACCCGCAGAAGATGTAGTGGGAGGTGTAGCCTCCTTTTTTGTAAAATAAAATAAAATAAAAAAATGTTCTGCTTGGATTATTTCAGGAGTGGGGGAGGAAAAAAAACTTTTTTTTTTTTTTTTAAATCATGGAGCTTCAGAAGAGCTCTGTTGTATTTAACAGAACCTTTGTGACCCTGGTTGATTAATATTTTACATGAAGCTAGAAGTCATCCGAACCGGGACTTGAAACAAAAATCTAGGTTGTTGGGGAAAAAACAGACAGAAGAAAAAATGCAAATTCTGCAACTTTGTCATTAGCTGCAGACTCAGAGCCTTCGTTTCATTATCTTTAAGAGCCTAGCCGTTTGCGTTGCTGAGAGAATCCGCAATAAAAACAGAAGCACAGATGTTTTGCTATATCGGCGTAGGAGAAACAGCCCTTGAGCTATATTGCTGGGCATCATATTTAAAGGGAAAAAAAAAGACAAAAAACAGAGAAGATGGAAATTTACAAAATTAGAATTTACCAAGAGGTACAAAACCAGAGTTCTGCATAAACAGGGTAAGCGCTCTAACTGTGATCAGTCAAGAGAAGAGATGTCTGAAAAGGAACACAATAGCAAGAATGATGCAGAAAAAAGTATAAATGTATTTTAAAGATGCTGGGAACAAGCTGGGAAAAAGCATCTTGGCAGTTCCCCTGACACCAGTGACTTGAATTTGATGATGCCCGAGAGAGGAAAAGAAGATTTTCAGATCCATGAAGTACACAGGCAGATTTCAGAAATTGCATCACCTAATAAATATGGTTCCCTCCAACCCAGAGAAAATTAGCATAATATGGCTGAGTAACAAGTTTACTGGTGCAATGAAAAAAGAACAATTAATATACATATAGTATGTAAAATGTTGAGGTGAATTTCACCCATCTAATCACAGGCTAGAGCCTATTGCAGCTACTCAAAGCAGAATAAAATCTAGCATTTTCTTCAGTGCAGCCACACATTCCACAGAAACAATGAGAACCTAGATTTCTTTGTGTCTACAAAACCTTTAGAACATCATCTTGAGAAGTTTAACTCACACACCATAGTATCTTTATGTACTGAGATAAGCTAGATTTTCAAAATAATGGTATCATAAGTATGAAATATCAAGGTCCAGAAAACTATAGAGGAAAACAATAGCTGTAGAATTCTGGCAGTGTACCAGGGGAACACTGATTTAGACATCAGCCATCTAGCTTTGTCATCCAATTCAGAATGTAGTTCCGCAACTTCAAGTTGTTCTATAAATGCATCTTTTCATTCAGATCGAAGAAATAAAAGCACAGTTTTACATTATTGGAACAAGACATCAGTGATACAACCCATGAAGAGACCCTTGAACACAGCAAAACTTCTAATTTGGTCTGTGTATGGAAGCAGAGAGAAGTTTGGGTGAACTACCACTTTCTCCTTCATTGTTGCTAGTATTTCTAGTGCCACTGCAATTAGCACTTATTCATAACCTCAGTCAGTGGTTGATTACAGAAAGTTACACCAATAAGCAAAGATTATTTTTGAATCTTGACAGTCTTTTATAAAACCTAACTCTATACAGCAGAAATTCAGCAATAAACACTCTTTACTATTTAGGCTCTGTTTATAAGACAGAGTAAGTATAGAAACTCAATCATTCAGAAATCATGAACCACGCTCCCCCAATTATAAGGCTGGATTAAAATATATTTGCATATTTGTTTGCAGTTTTCTGGATAGCAGAGCTCATGTTTCCAAATTTGCTCCCAACATAATAACAGTGATATACAAACACCCGCCTTTAAACAACAGCTGAGATTCTCATAAAGACTATAGGAAGTATAGGACCTATAGGAACTAAGGTTTTATAGAAGCATCAATTTCTATAAGATCCCTGGCAAGACTGAGTCAGCATCAGAAATGAGCTACTGCTTCCAAAATTGGCCTCTTGCAGAAACAAGAAAATATACATGGGCACATGTTCAGACTACTGTTAGCAAAGCAAAATTAAACTTTTTTGTTTTCTCTATCTCTTTGTGCAAGAGATTATGCTGAATTCTAAGCATCTCTGAAAAATAATTTAAATAGCATTATTATTATTTGCTCTTTGCAGAAAGAAGAATTTGACTTTGAGCAAGTATGATAGAACCACTCAAATATGTTAAAATAAATACTTAACTAAAAAAAAAATATATATTCACTCCTCTTTACTAGTTTAAGTAAAATAAATAAAGAATAAAGAGGATGGGGAAAAATATAGGATGCCTAAACAATTGCACGCCTAAAGTTCAGTGCTTCCAACTGCAAAGCTGAAGACAGCATGAACCACAGGTGTTTAGAGTCCCTGGAAATTCAGACATGAAAAGCATGAATCTAAAGTTGCTTCAGTGACAGAACTGAACAAAAGCACATTTAAACAACTGTTCTCACTCCCAACTCTGCACATAAAGATGAAAAGGAAAACAGAGGAAGATAGTCCAGAATGTTTCAGGAACAGTTGCTTCAATCTCTGGCTTTCATTATTCTCTATTCTATTGTACATGCTTCTCTCCAAAAGTTTTCAGGTAATTGCAAAAAAAGATGACATCAGGTACTCTACAGCATGATCTCATGGTTCAAGCTACTACTGAACTGGTTAACTCCTCCTCCTCCTAACCATCTGATTTGCAGAGTCATGTGCCTTCAACATCAAGAACACGTTTGTTTGGTAGCTGCGTCTGGGAAACCACTCACAAGGTCCTGGCTTGGATGACTTACAGTTATGAAATACTAGGTGCATATAGTACACAGTCTGGTCTGGGAATCAAAAATTTGTTGAGATCTAGGTAGCTAAACTTGGGGAGTAGTGGGAGCAATGATTCTCTAGAGAAACAAGACTAATTAAAATGCACACCACAGCAGGAGAAAACAAAACCATGACAACAACAACAAAAACCCAAAACCCACAATCTAGCAACAACAAATGAATCATAATGGAAGAAAAATATTCCTGAGGGCTAAAGGGATAGTTATGAAAAGGATTCTAAAACATTTATGTTAGAGAATTTGGTAATATTAGTATGCAAAACTTAACAGAATACCCCAAAAATTAATGATCTGTCCTTGAGAAGACAGGTTTGCTCTGTTGAAGCAGGAAGAATTGAGACAATGTTCTGTTCTCTCAGAATAAGAAAGCTATTGCCAGAAAAGGAAAAAAAAAATAGGGAAAACAAAACACTGAACTAGCTATATAAATTATAGGTCTAAATTTCTTAAGAGAGAGATGAAAGAGCACGTATCCTATGTGGGTCCCCTAGGAACACTGTATCTTGCTGGGAAGATGCCATTTTTCCCCAGCAGGACTTCAGGGTCACTTGGATGTTTTTGAAACACCAGTGGAATCACAAAAATATAGTCTTTCAAAGACGGTTAGTGAAATCAGATATCTAAGATCAAGCAGAAAAGAATCTTTGAAACACAGGAAGTGACACACCAGATGATTTGCGTTTATTTTTAGTTTGGATATATTGGTGTGTCTGATGTATTGAAAATATGGCATAGAAACTGAAGTTACAAGGACTGTAAAGATACAGAAACCCATAGACTGGGTAGGTAGGTTTGGGTGACCATTATAACCAAGTACTCCAAATTTTTTTTCCAAATAGGTCAGGTTAGTCAGACTTTTTCCATGCTGATAAATATCTATGTTCTATCTTCAAGACATGCATACGTTTATTAACAGGGGTCAAATCACAATCAACATCATTACTCTGCCCTTGTGAAACCCCACCTGGAATACTGTGTCCAGCTCTGGAGCCCTCAACACAGAAAGGACATGGACCTGTTGTAGCAGGTCCAGAGGACAGCCATGAACATAATCAGAGGGCTGGAGCACCACTCCTTCAAAGACAGTCCAAGAGAGCTGGGGTTGTTCAGCCTGGAGAAAAAACAGGTCTCCAGAGAGACCTAATAGCAGCCTTCCACTATGTGAAGGGGGTTACAGGAAAGACGAGGAGGGACTCTTTATCAGGGAGTGGAGACATAGGATAAGGAATAATGGTTTCTAACTGGCAGAGGAGAGATTTACATTAGATATTAAGAAGAAATTCTTTATTGTGAGGGTGGTGAGGCACTAGAACAGGTTGCCCAGAGAAGTTGTGGCTGCCCCATCCCTGCAGGTGTTCAAGACCAGGTTTGATGGGGCTTTGAGCAATCTGGTCTAGTGGGAGGTGTCTCTGCCCAAGGCAGGGGGGTTGGAACTCCATGATCTTCAAGGTCCCTTCCAATCCAAACCATTCTATGAGTCTATGATAGCCTACACCAGCAATGAAACAGCCTGTGTTCATTGCCATTAACAATGCAAAGTAGAGAACAGTTCTTAGCAGATGTTTCTTCAGTCTGTCACTACAACTGGGACAGGAATGTAGCCTGATCTACACCATGCAGAAAGTAGCCATCCAGATCTGGAAAAAACACTGTAGCAAAACTGAAGGAGCTTCATAACTGCGACTCAGATTTAAGTTGTGTTCCCTCTGCTCTGCTGCTGGAATTCCTAAGGTCTGATGTGCCTTGCTTCTAACCCAGGAAGGGTTATCTTAGATAATATTTGAATATATGAATACATTAACAAAAAAGATATTATGTTTATGAAAAGATAATATGTTTATGAATACAAAATCAACAAGGACTTGTGAAACTCCAGGCTGGATTAACCCATTAACAGCTACATAGCCGAGCTAACCAACATTAAGTAAATGGTAAACAACCAACCTGGCAGCGTAAAAAAAGGACAAGGTCATTTTTCTAAACATCTATTTCTCAATAAAATATTTGTTTAGCAAGATCAGATACAGAAATAAGCAGGACTCTGGAAAGTGATACAATACTTATTGTCATTTATAAATTAGTCACAAGAAGAAACATCCTGCCCATTCATCTTGCAGAAGCCTAATGCTATGTACCCACACTGTGGACAAGGGCTGCAAAATCCAAATGTGACTGTTTATGAACTTTAAAGTCTTCTAATCCTGCTTATTTTTTACATTCTACTAAATTGCCACTAGACCTTTCAATATTTAAGGTCACAATGACTTTAAATTCTCCTGGTTATTCCCTACCTACTAACATATTTACCCGTAAGCCATTCATAGAGATTTAAGCAAGACAACAATAGGTTCAAAGATCACAGTAAATTCTTACATGGGTTTTTCTATAGATCTCCTGTCAATTTAATGTAATACTAATTCACTGTAGCAATAGCATGCACCTCAGTATGAAAGCTAACATCAAGGCATGCTTTGTATATTTATACTTTCGTGGTTCATGATCTAGCATCATTTTGCATTGTGAAAAGTATTGCAAAGAGCCTGGCTACCAGGAAGCTCACCTAGGAATCACCTCCTCATTAACAAGGCACAAGTTGGGTTTTAATACTGATATCACAGTAACATTTTGAAAGGAAATTGTTCTTGACTTTCTTCAGTCAATCTAAATATTAAACACCACATAGTGACACTTAGTACCATGTGCATCTTATAATCATATTAAGGCAACATCCTCATACCAAGTAACAATAAAAACTGAATATTGGAAAACTGGTTTTACTTGTCTGCAGATATCATTCAATGGTTCTTTCCTAACACCCTAGAAAAGCTGAGGTCCTCAGCCTGTAAAAATGTGCTGATGCCTCATGGACACCACGAGTGCAGGAAATTCAGATGGCTTATTAGGTTATGGGGATTTTCTTTTTGGCTGGTTGGACCTTTCAAATTCCATTCTGTACAGTCCCTTTTCTACAAAATAATGTAGTAGTAACAGCCAGACTCTAAAACATCTTTCTAAATAAACTTTCTTCCTTCTTTCATTTCTAAGAACTAGCAAAAGGACAGAAACGAATTATCCTCTACCTGTCCATTTATCAACCAGATGAGTAACAAACTGATGACTTATAGAGTACAGTTGGCAGGCAGATTTCATTATTACTTGAGTTTAATTAAGAAGAAAGCAACCAGTGAATCTGAAGGTAATTAAACAGACATCAGCAGCTTCAAAGTCTTTCACCTTGGTTCTTGTCTGCAGTTGACCAACTCAAGAACAGGACCAATACAAAGATTTGACAAAGACTGTACAAATCACTGTCAGTGCTGTGCTTCTAAGGCAAGAGTAGACCCTCATAATATAGAGAGGCTACAGGATAAATTGCACATACCAAATCAAATTTTTGCAAGATATTTGGTTTTACAGCCCCTGATCTGTAATACATGGCTGGGTACATACATTTTTACTACAGAATTTAAACTTTCATTTCATTGTTTCTGTTGTCTTCAGGTACTGTTTCTAGAATTGTTAACAAAAGGGAACTACCAATTATTTAAATGTAAATGTTTCAGTTATTTCAATATTTAGTATAGGAAAATATTCTGAGTATATGAGTGAATTTTAAGAAGAAATACAATTTCATCTTTTGATCTACTGAGATACAGAGGGCAAGAATTGGTTAGTTTTAAGTCCACAAAGTTAAACATTCAGCCACTATCTTCTATATACAAATATTTCTTGATGCAATTTTCATTCAAGGTCTGAAAATGCATTTTTGACATCTGCAAACATTCAGACATAGCTTAATTCAAATGGCTTCCCATTTTGAAAGAACACATTTTATTTATTATCATGAAAACATGAATATACCAGGCAGAAAAGATATACTCTGCTACTCTTAGGAAAGCTTCTTGCACAATCATGCCAATGTTCAAAATCACAGCCTAAAATACCTCCCTCTGTTCATCACAGAGCCTGCAGTAAGCAAAGCCTGTCATTCAGTGACAGTTTGAAGAGACTTTATTCCATACCTTACTGGAAGTGTACCACTGACTTAGCAAATGGCAACTTTTCCAGGAAACCTTGTGCATATAATGTTGACAGGTTAGATTCATAGAGAAAAATAAACCTTATCAAACTTCTCTTATGCCATCTTTCCCTGAATCAGGTATTTAAAAAAATATACCCATGTCAATTTAAAGAAAAATATTGACTCTGTATGAGAATTCTGCAGCATAAAAGAAAACTGTTCTCAATTACATCTTGTGCAATATGGAGAAACTAGCATTTTCTAAGATAATGTGGGAGAAGTATTGTTTTGCAATTGCAGCAAGTATGCAATTGTGCATAAAAGACTAATAGACAATAATCATCAAGGACAAGCAGCTGTGATGAATTTCAAATGGCTAAATTTTAAACCTTTAAAGCTTTCAGAAGGTTGGTTAAAAGGAGCTAAGTAGAGAAGGTACAGCTATGCATCCATAAATACCTATAAAATATCAAGCAATGGAAGCTGTTGCTTATCAATCTAATAACTAAAACTACAAGCAAGATCAAAGAAACACAGCAGAAATCACTATGGCTAAACTAAATCCTCTAAAATCAAAATCATGCCCAACAGTTACAGAATGGCTTATAAATGGGTGTTTCTTAAGTGGAAACAAAAGAGCAGAAAAAAGCTGTTGGCTAGAAATAATGCTAGGAAAGTGGGGAAGGATGACATGGCACTTAGCATGTAGGAAAACTCTTTTCAGTAACTCAGTATTCATCCCAGTAACTCCTAAGAATTCATTCTGGCATATCTTCTACTTGCTGGGAATAAGACACTCCCTAATCTACCTGCTCTCCTGTTTTGATGTGTGTCCCAAGAATGATAAAGGACCATTGAAGAACATGCTCAGAAAAAACATGAGAGACATAAAAAGAGTTTAACATCCTCTCCCTCACTGTGGAAGTACAGAAAGGGCAAAATGTGCATAGGAAAGTTCTGGTGTAGGCTTTGGCAAGGTAAAAATTACTTATAATGCAAAAGAACAAACAGAAACTGTTTTCACAGGCTTTGTGAAGGGCTTGGGCAATAACCCTGTTGATGATGTCATCAGACTTGAATAGTTAGAAGTATCATCTAGCAAGAATCAGATGCTTATAACAACAGAGGAAATTACCAGATTTACCAGCTATAAGCAGGCTCCGGCTCTCACAGAATTTTAGACTGGTTCAGGTTAGAAGGGACCTTAAAGATCATCGAGTTCCTACCCACTATCCACCTCCCACTAGACCAGGTTTCTCAAAGTCCCATCCAGCCTGGCCTTGAACACTTCCAGGAATGGAGCACCCAAACCTGTGCCTCACCACACTCACAGTAAGGAATTTTTTCCTAATATATAGCCTAAACCTATCTTCTTTCAGTTTTAAAACCATTACCCCCTGTCATACAGATACAACTTCGTTTAACCATTTAGCTCAAAACTGTGCCATGGCACCAAAAATGGCAAGGGTAAATTATGCATGTGAATGATAAGGAAAGAAGATGTCTACTGGTACACGACCGGATGAGAAGGATTAGATTTCTTAACCAATTAATGAGATTCTGGGATGGTTAAGGCAGCTGTAGATAATCTGGACTCAAGTTTACAGTAGCCAAATCCCATCAGGATTCCATTCCTTTTTAAGCAGCAGGATACTAGCACTTTTTTGTTCATTTTATTGTTGATTTTATTTATAATGTTTCATTATTTCATTAAAGAAAACATAAGGAATTGCTTAGTATGGAGGAGGTTGTATGGCCTACAGATCTGGGTCTATGTTAGCTGGGAGAAAAAAATGCCTGGAGGAAAAATCAGTCCTTTGTAGACTAGATATTAAAGGACAAAGGCAGAAATGAGAGGCATGGAGATGATAAAGAGTTAAATGATTCAGATGAGTTTATTTACAAGATGAGTGTCCAAATTTAAAAAGAAGTCACAACATGATGTCAGAGACACAAATCTACACAACAGCTT
>VZTM01017632.1:3363-14053 GCA_013400555.1 Jacana jacana | reverse complement strand
TTAACACTATCCGCTGTCAAATCATTGTTCATTAAAACCAAAGGCATGCCACTGAAAGCTCTATGATAAACAGTGGGCATAAAGAACAAATGGTATACTTGTCTTCCTTAGCCTCACTATTCTTCCAGTTATTCAGGTGATTCCAGAAGGAAAAAGAAGGCTACCCAGCCATTTCCAGAAACATTTCCTTCCCTGTCGGAAAGATTTTGAAATGCGGGACCCTAAAATAGCAACTTTATGACTTATAGAAAAGCTTGTACCAATTGATTTACCAATCAAAATTGTGTAACTTTCTAAACAGTATCCAAAATAACTTCTTAGGCTTCCACAAATGAGGGCAGAGGGGAAAGTGAAAAGGACCCCTCCTCTGCTGACAACTGACACATCACCCCATGGAAAAAATTACTATGCACGCAAAATAAGAGTTCATCTATATAAAAAGGTAGGAAGCTTTAGAAATATTGATGAGCTTGGGAAGAGTAAAATGTAGAAGGTCAGTGGTGTATGAAAAGCAAAACTCAGGCTCCAGTGAGTCAAAAAAATAGAAGTTTAAAATAAAGAGGGGGAAAAAAAGAATAGGAAAGAAATGAGAGTTTTTTCAGGACAAGGAATGAGTATCAAAAATTAAATGCAAAGAATAAGGAGGAATACAGGTGAAGGAAAGAACCGAGAGGGAATGCTTTAAGGTAAGGGAAGGAGAAAGGCAAAACAGGAAAAAGAAGAGAGACTGCCAGGTGGAGCAAAGGGAAATGTTCCTTAGAGAAAGCAATGACTTTTTTTCCATCCTTTAAAAAGCTTGACAATTTCTTTGGCAGAAAATGCTTGGCAGAGGAGATAGGAACGAAGCAGGAGGTTTTAGAGGAAATTCAGAAATAGCAAAGAATTGAAGGGACAAAGGTCATCCTAGTTTAAGCAAAGAGAAAAATATATTGGTCAAGGGACAGAGAAATGGATAAGAAAAGAGAAAATCTTTTGTGGAACTGAAAACTCCATGGTGCTCACAATATCTTTCTTCAGCAAGGCATGGTGACACTAAAGTAGGACAAAGTCAATGAAAGAGGGGATAGTAAAAAAATGCAAAGAATGATACCTTGTAAAAGGACCCCAAGGAAGCAAATGGAAAAAGAACCAGTGAAGGACAGAAGATCAGGCAGGAGACCTAAGAACAGCTGAAAAAATGAATGGGAACAACTTAAGAGGGTCACAAGAAAGTAATTCAGTGACAGCCTGCAGTAGGCAGAAATCACAGCGCTTGGCTAAGAGCATCGGTCTTTACAGGCAATGACCCCAAGAGACTGCAAGGGAGGATAAGTGGGACACCGTGGAGTGACAAGGACCTTCACTGTCGTAGACACAATTCCTCAGCCTGGCTGGAGGACTGTGGAGAGAGGAATAGTAAGGATTACTGAAGAAGAAGAAGGATCAAAAGAATGGCAGATGAGAGCAACAGACAGATGAGGACACAGGAAGGAAGAATCGTATATGACAGATCCCATCTGCATTGGTATGTCATGTTACTGCTTGAGTAACTTGCAGTAGCATTGTGAAATGTTGGAAAACAAGAAGCTAAATTTTGCTTTACCTATTCCTCCCCCAAAAAAGTCACATAACGCTTCCAGTAATCAAAGTCTATCTTGGCTATAAACCAAACTAATATTTCCGTTTTGAATGTAACCCCAAAGTTATCCAGAATTATGTTTGGTTTATGGTTTTAAACATTTATGGATTAAATTAAGTAGTTCTTTAAAAAAGAATACACACTCACCGTACATACATTGTAACAATGATTTGTTCTCTTTGAAATACTGCTCCTGGGAAGATATGAAAACACATAATGAATCCTGTAAGGCATTTATCACCCTTGTTTGTCAGACTGTATATATATGTCTGTGTGTATATATATATTTATATATATATCAATATATCAAGGACATCTTAAAAAGATGTTGCATGATAACTGAGAGGGATGGTTGTTGTGAGAGATTAGACACTACATATCCCATCGTAGTACAACAGAAATTTCTGAAGCAGGGTTTTCAAAGAAAGGCTAAAAGAAAGATCTCACAGCTCGTAAGGAAACTACAAGCGTTCATTATAATGACAGATAATTGAAATCTACTATTCAGATTTTTAAGACTATACAATAGGTTATCACAAATACATTGTCTGTATTTAATCACTAAATCTCATTCTTTTTGTGGTTCTGAAAGCAACTAGCATACAATCAGTACACAACTTCTTTCATTAAAGAGAATTTTTGGGACATATAAAGAATACAGCTGTGGTTTGTCACACATTCTGCATAAAGAGATGCACCAGACGTCCTCTGAAAGGCACAGTTTCCTCCCTTCTTTATTCTGGGGCAGAAATAAAGGACACAAGCAGCAATTTGTTGCTTTGACACAAGCAGCCAGTGGCAAACCTTTCTATATCACAACTCCAGCACCAGACGCAGTCAGGCACATCCAGAGCAGGGGACAACTATTCTTGCATGGAGTGTTTCTGTATTTACTGTTAGTCACTTGTTCCTTTCAGAATTTCTGAAAGAAAATGTGAAGGAAAAATGCCTGGTCCTTATGCATAGCTGCTTTTTAATGCAATCAGTTTGTTGTTTTTTTTTTTTTTAATCTAGGAAAGGATACCTTTTTGGTTTGTAACTGTGCCACAGTCTTGGTGGACAGTCCGCCTATGGAAGAAATCGTCAAGATCAGCAGGAGAGGCTCTGACATACCCTTGACTCATCCTATTTCTGCTTAATGCTGTGAATTACCTTGCAGAACTCCAGGGAGGCACAGCAGTTGCAGGTGGAGGCTTGCTCCCCATTATGAGTTGCAATTCTCAGTCTGTACAAAGCTGCTGGCTGACTAAGGATTGGATGCAAGCATCAAAAAGCCCCACTCTCTATAGTGTTAGTTTATAAACAATAGTTAGAACACAAACTAAACTCAGTTTCTGAGTGGCTTCTGAAGAGAAAGAAAAGTAGTATCTAAACCAGACATTTTAAGGTCATTCCTCAAGAAATTTTAATAAAATATTTCTGTACTATTTGATCTTTTCCTTATTTAGATTCGAGTCTGATCCTGCCTGTGGTCCTCAGGGGACTCTGAAAGAGCTGTCAGCATTGAGCACCATACAGCCATACTTTTAACCTAAAGATCTTCCTTGGTCATTCATACAGGCTAAAATTGGCATTTTGGGGAAGGGAGCTTATGCTTTATCTCCTTCCTCAGACCCATCGGGCTTTTGGAAAAGATAAATTGAAATAACTCAGAGTTTTTCCATAGTAATGAATGAAGAAAACCTGATTTCTTTAGTGGCAATAGCTATGCCATAAAAAAATCCAGTTAATGGACAAGATTTACATGTCAAACATTTTGAATACTTCTTCAAAATGTTGATAGACTTCGGCAGACATCTGTGCTATTACTGTCAGAGCTAAATTGATCAGTATTCTCTGGATTATGTTTTCTGGGACAAGTGTTTTGAAAAATTAAATCCCTATCTGGAGCCCCGGTATCATAATTCTGGAAATGTTCAGTCCTGAGCTATTGTCTCAGTCTTATCCCCATCTCAGATATATCTACAGCTAAATAATTTCTCATTGATTACATTTTATCAGTCTCTGTAAGATTGTAATGTAAAAAGCTACCTTTTTCACTCAGTACCACTATCTGATCATCGGGATAGTCTGGTAGCATTCACATACACCCTCTCCCCTTTCTCCTTTGTCTCCTTTGTCATCAACTTTTTTTTCTTTTGCATTTGAATAAAAAAGTAATTAACAGGCAAATGCTTGTAAAAGTATTCAAGATAGAGATTCAAGATAGAGAGACAACAAGGAAACAACCAATACAATCCCTGTTAGAAAGATAATACATTTTATTTAGACAGCAGTGATTACCCCCTCTCCCCCCAAAAAAAACACCAACAAAAAGCTGTCATGACAGGAAACATGACAAGACTGATGAAGGCACAACAGCTGAAACATTGGCATGTCTAATCTGATACAGCTAGGCAAGCACAAACTTTTAACTGATGCACATACAGCATGAGTGTGTTAAATGAGGGTGAAGGAGTCTGATTTCCCTCTTTTGGTCTGCTGTCACCCCAAGTGACTGGAAACAAGTTAGAGATCACAATTTCAATGACTACTTCCTTACTTATATTAACTTACTGAAAGAACTGAAACATTAGATAAATCACAACTGTTATTGATATTAAAAATAAATATCTTTGCTTCATTCTCAAAGGATTTTCTTTTTATCTCCATGTCTATTTATGCATGGGACATTTTGTCAGCAGAAGATATACACAGACAGAAATAGGAAAAGAGGTTCATTGTTCCATAATGCCAGTTCCTATTTTCTTGCAACATCCTAGTTTGCAAATTTAACAAATGAATTCGCAGTAATCTTTCTCCTTGTGAGTTACACACTCACCCTATTGATTCCACAGGTACTTTACCACCAAATTTTTGTGTACAAGACAATAAAAAGTTAGTAGTCTCCACAATTATCACTTTCATTTTTCTTAACAAAATAAAAAAGCTATAAAAAGAAATCAATCTGACAATCTTGAAATTCATACAGAGTTTCTAGAGGAGATTTATAGAATGAAAACTAAAACCCAAGAATTTACCATCTGTTTCTTAAGCATTTAAGTTCTGAAAGATGATTTGGAACAGGAGATAGTGGGGCCATGTGAGGTCCAGTAATATGTCCAATTAGAGACATCGTTGATCTGAAGTTTATTTTATAAGCCTTGAGGGCAGGCATTTTGGATGACCAACGTAGCAGTTATCAGTACCCCGATAAAACTGCAAAAAGTGGTCAACCCACAGAGGCTAGCATAGGTGTAGTACCAAACAACAGCCGCCCGTGGAACAGTGAAGCTTGCAGCATGTTGATGGGGAACAGTTGGTGTCACTAAGCCCTCTCCCTCCCAGCAAGCACCACCTCTAGCAGGCCTCAGGCCCTCCAGGAGCTACATTAACTCACTAAGCCACAATTGAATTATTCAGGGTTCATTCTCCAAAATCCCATGTCTCTTAGGTATAAAATCTGCCACATCACACTGGAGAAAAGGCTTTTCTAGCCTACTTATTCTGTCTTCACTGGTGGCCATATGTGGATGCCTAGGGAGAAAACACCTGAAATCAGATTAATAGTATCATTTCATTCCACTGATTTCTTACCTGCTTTTAAGGAGACAATGAGACAATATTCATTTACCCTCTATCATTTCAGCTTAGCTAATGGGTTTGCTCTTAATTTTCCCATTTCTCCTGCCCAGAACATGCATAAATAAACTTTCCAATCACACAGAATGAAAAAACTTCCCAGTAATATACTATCCTAAAGGAGGCCATCTGTAGCCATTCATGTCCACTGAAAAACCTGTGGAGCACCCAGTATAATTGCACACATGCAGCATCTGTCTCTTCAAAGGAGAAACAAAAGGAGAAACAAAACAGAAGTGGCCTGTCAAGCAAAGTGGTGGACCAAGTAGCTAAATGTGATCCTGTTTACTGCAGCTGCTCGTCACTGCCATCACTACAAAGCCAACTACAGACAGGCATGCTGAGGAAATGGAAGTTCCTGCAGCAAATTCAGTCTACATAGCAAAGAGTGTAGCTCAAGCAATGTAAAAATGTTTCTGCTCTTCCTTGTATGCCTTGTATCAAAGCTTGGTTTTATTTTGGTAAACTAATCTGCTTACTCTCTGTCCCCTTCCAGTGCCTCCTGCCTTCTCTTAAGACTAGAAGTTCTTTAGAAAATGATGGATGACACCTGCAGTGATCATTCAAGGGCTTAAGGATCTTGCAAAGGATCTGCTTTATTTTGTATTTGGTTTTAATTGGCTACACATAATAACAAAAAGGGCTTCACAACCCCCTGCTCACAACCTCTGCCCGGGAACCTCAGCCCTTAAAGACACAGTCTACATTGCCACAGCTTACTCTCTAAGAGAGTAACATTTAAAAATGTACACAATAAACAGAGAGATTTACATCAACCTCATAAACATACAAACTGTTCTCTACATGCAGACACACAAATAGTTTAGAGCTGTGTATTGTACTCAGTTATGTTTACAGTATGGTACAGGCACTTAATACCATCTGTGCATTAGCTTATCTGAAAATAACCTATCTGTGAGAAATAGAGACCATTATAAGATGAGCATGTTAATTAGTGGCAGCTGAAAGGTGACAATTAAGTCTCTGGGCTTTTTTTCCCTCTCTCTCTGTCCCTAGCCGAGATAGGTGCTTTAACTCTGTTGTGTAGTTTAGATCAGCATAAACCAATCCTAATTTATCCAAAAATTGGTCCTGACAACGCAAGCTCCTGTGTCATCATGCAGTTTAATAGAATGGGAAACTGATTCAGGTTAACATTACCTTGGCAAAGCAGGGAAAGACAGTAAAAAAAAAAAGAAAAAGAAAACAAAAGAAAGAAAATGCAACTTTAACACCTTTAGGAAGAGGGGAGGAACCAAGTAGTTCCGGTGGGATGAGGCACACTTTTTTTGCAATAGTCCCAATTCATGTTGGTTTATTATCTGTGGAATTAAGATATCAAAGGATACTGTTTCATGTCATATTAAATCCAGTTTGACTGTGGGATGCCATCAAATAGTGTAGCTCTTTATTCTTCACCTATGTCTCTCCTTTCTTGTTGAATCTCACAAGTGTGCGGTCACTTTTTAGTGGTCCCATTTTCTTGCCAGTTTCTTCCATGTTGACATGCAATGTCAAAGCTGGTGCAAGGATGGCAGGAACGTGAAGATGGTGGGGAGTGGGAGGAAGGACATTGTGTCAGATTTCAGTTAAATCTGGCAGTGAAATTGCACCCAAAGGCCACAAAAGCAACAGAAGAGTGTCTTACTCAAAAGTTGTTTTCTCCCGCTTACTCATACTGACCCAACAAGCTTTGAGGAAGATTTTTCACAAGTACACTAGCTATCGGAGTCCGGCATTCCTACCACATTCAGCTTCTCCAGGAAAGGTTCACTTCTGGTTAAATCATTAAAGGACAAAGCCACAGTTATTATTTGTTTTGATTTCCTTTGTTTTGTTTTCTGGAGAATAATTGGTAGAGAACATGAAGAAAGCATGAACACAACTATTCATCCTACCCAATGAACCTAAACCCCCACCCTTTCATTTCCCTAAAATGCTAGCAATACTAGTGTGGAGCATGTATCTGGTTGTCCTCAGCCTGTGACACATATTGCCTGTCTAGGCAAACTCTCAAACAAAGTACGTCTTCTCTTTGAAAAGTGAAGAAAGAGGCACCCATCTACCTAGTGTTAATGTATTATATTCAGTTTACTACTTATTTGTTCCTTGGTGAATGAGATCTATACACAAGCAAAGGAGATCTACGTTTTTTCCCACCCTTTCCTACTGGCCCTGTGATTCCTCAGCCATGAGAAAACAGATGGGTTAGGGCACATATGCTGCATCCAAACTGTTGTAGTCTTACAAGAAAAAAGTAGCTCTGCTAGTACAAACTCAGTCTGTGGATACAAATTTTTAAAAAATTAAAAAAAAAAATTTTTAAATGTAACTTCGTCCTGGCAGATTTTCTGCCAGATCACATATCACCCATCCTCCTGCAATAAAAAGTGTTCTTGCTAATTTGACAGAAATGCAGTCATACACTCAGGCCTGATCAAGTCCAAATCTGTAATAGGAGGTAAATTGGTGGTGCATAGCTCTGGTATTCACGAACACAAAACCATAGCCCCAGCACAACAAAACTAACTAAATCCTCTTTTAATCCTCCACCTAAAGTTGCAGGGGAATTCTAGCAGCACAAATCATGCAACATGGCTTGTCTTCTCTTTTTTCAGTTCCGAGCAGAATGTTATGTAAGAGGTCCTCAACTTCTCAGCTCTTCTGGAGTCTTGAATCTACTGACAGGCTCCAGGGCTCAGCACAGAGTATTGCAGCAAATTCCTGCCTATACAAACATTTTCTTCTCCTGTGCCTGCAGCGAGGAGAAGCTTAGCAGTGGAAACCTACAGTTTAATTGTTTACCTCCAGAGGTACTGGCTTTTCTTCAGTGTAAACAAAACTGCTTTTTGTGTAATTTGCTGCCAGAAACAATGTCTAAAGTCATTTAATAGATGCTCTAATTGCTTTCAAATTAATAGTCCAATCATTTCCCATATTGTTTCAACACTCCCATACAAAATCATTTGAATTAATAATTTTGTTGTTACTCACCATGTCTGTGGTGTGCTCCATATGCATACACTCCAGAGCTAATGTAAATCACAAGCTTGCCAAATCACAGCTCATATAGCCCATGCTGCTCCACTGGACTCCAGACCTGTGGTACATGCAGTCCTCCGTGGTTTTTTAAATGTTTTTTGTGTAACTTTTATGTTCTCCACTTCACTGGAATATCGACTGCATTCCATAAATTTTCATCAGGATACAGAGAAATCTCTTTTCTTACAAATTCCAGTATCATCCTAATGTCTTCCCAGCAGTCTAGAGTGTCTCAAATCTGGCCTCCTTGGGGTACTTAGAACACAGGATTTCAAAATCAGTCCTTTTGGAGTGTGCCTTCGAAGGAGAAGTTGTGAACTCTTTTGTTATCTCCTGTCTGTTGCTCTTGTTTAAAATCATGCTGTTCATACATTTATTTCATCTTCAATGAGTTTATAATTCTTCAGATAGAATTAAGTTTTCTTGAAATTCTGTTCTACCTGAAGAAATGATTAAACTTAGAATTATTGCACCTATCTGTTGCCAGAGATAATGGGAACTTTTTCTTCCCTGCTTCTTTTATTTGCAATGCAATCAAAAGTAAATAGAGTGAAGTACAGCTTAAATCTTCTTTGGTTACCCCCTTTACTCACAGAGAATTTAAGGTGTGAGCGGCATCTGAAGTTCCTTCCTTACACCAATTTCTTTTTCCAGATTTGTTTTCTCTATTATACATTTAAGTTTCAGTTTTCCCCAGAGGAAGCAGTGTTTTTTGGAACATCCATTGTATTTGGTGCCCAGATTCAATTTAGGGTGCCAAATGAAGGTGGAGGGACCCTCCATCAGCATGGGCCAGATAGCAGCAGCCATATACCGCAAAAGAGAAAGATATCAAATGTCATCAGCAGGACCTGGAAGGTGGGGTAGGATTGAGCTTTACCCTCCCTTAGTTTCTAAAGGCTGAGGTTTATGAAGCTTCCATACGGAGACTTCAAGTGCATGAAACAGCTGCAACCTCATTCTTGGAGCTGAGCTGATCTCTGCCTGTCTCCACAGCTGTTCGTTCACTCTGGAGAATGGAGAAAAGAGGTTATAAGCAAGGCGAGGGTGGACAACACCTATATAAAGCTCTCAGCCTCAGGCCAGACTGCCATTAGGACCCTGGTTAGTGCCAGCAGTGGGCAAGAAAGGCTAATAGATACCACACATTGTAAAATATTAACAGAGGGAAACAATACCTAATAGCAGCCAGCCTGTTGCACAGTTGGTCTTACAATAACATGACTCTATATCAGTATCTACTATTGAAAGCCATGCCACTCAATAATTCTGTCCACCCATGCTTGCCTGATCAGGAGAAAAAAGGGGAAGATACCCTTTCCAAAGAACACTGTTTCTGTGAGAAGGTAGTAAACAGGTACCAAGATGTACCCTAGAGACTGACAGGGAGCAGGAGGTAAAGGATGTGAAAACAGCTGTGATGGCAGGCATGGAGTGAGGCAAAATCAGTAAATATTTTGAACATGATTGTGTTCTAGCATACAGTCAGCAAAATTGGCCAGGAAATGTCATGAGTACAGGATTTATGTAATTTATAGTACTTCTCACTTTCAGGTAGGCTAGATATTTCAACAGAACAGTTTCTCTAGCTTTAAATTGTGGAAAGAACAAGGAACTACAAAAATGCACATAAATAAAGATATTAAAAATAATTAGCATAGTGTGTCCAACTTTTTTAAGAGGACTGCTGCCACTGCCTCTTGGATACAACTTTGAATCTATTTAGTCTTGTTTTCCTTTACCTTTCCTGTTTTCACTATAAAAGGCTGTTCCACATACAAAAGCACAAAACTCACATGCAAATCTTAACTTTCCTAACTTTGGGTATATCTGAATCTAAGGATTTGGATCAGGCTGGGTAGAAATAACCTCTGGTCTGAATCTTATGTGTATTTCAAAGTCTGGGGTGCCTAGAACTAGCCTTAGTGGCATCTCAGTACAATGTACACAACAGAGTGACTTTAAAGTTCTAGAGTGAGACCAAACCCTGGAAAAAAAAAACAAAACACTTTGGGTAATGCAACATGTACTGAGTCTGACTGGGGTGGAGTTAAATTTCTTCATAGCAGCCGGTATAGCGTTGTGATTTGGATTTGGGACCAAAAAACTACTGAGAACAGATTTAGCTTAGCAGTTTTAGCCACTGTCAAGCAGTGCTGGCACAGTGTCATGGCCTTCTCTGTTTCTCCCTCTGCCCATTACAGGTGAGGAGGCCAGGGATAGGCAAGAGGGTGGGAGGGGATACAGCTGAGGTATCTGACTTTTAACTGACCAAAGTGATGTTCCATGCCATATAACATAATGCCCAGCAATCAAAATTTTAGGCAGAGTAGCCATTGCTAGGAGACTGGCTGGCAATCAGCCTGCTTATGGGAGGTGGTGACTGCCTTTGCAACACTTGTTTTTTCT
>VZTM01017621.1:14734-24842 GCA_013400555.1 Jacana jacana | reverse complement strand
TCATTAAAAGAGTCAGATGAACATCTTTTGCTAGACTGGAGAGAAATAACCATGAAATATTAATTTCCTCTACAGCACTGTATCCATGAAAGTTTTTTTTCCTGTTTCGAGCAGTTTCAACTTTTGCACATCTGAAGAACTGAAATTCATACTTCAATGAAATACGAATGTATTTTAACTACAAGACAATTTTTTTTTTCTACAGATGCACACACAGAGAATCCTCAACTGAGATTTTGTTTTGCAGATTTCATGAAACTTGGTCTTTCTGCAGCTTCTACAATTTTACCTCTTCTGTTTTGATTTTCTTGTGCTTTAACTGTTCCGCGAAGCACACACCTTGCAGTTCCTCTCGTTTTCCACTGAGTCTTTGATTATCTTTTTCTCAGCACATTGATCACCAGGAATTCCACAGATTTCAAACCAATTGGCACCACACTCCTATCTAAACTCCTCCTCCCCAAACTTAAAATACCAGCCTCTTTTTTATAATCTGATGGGACTAGATGATGCTTTCAAACTCAGTAAGGCAAACGGGTTCTTGGTCCTCAGTTGTCCTTGCTACTGTCCACCCGACAGCTGCGGATATTACTGTCACTGCCCATGTTGCTAAGATGTACTGCTTGAGTTTAACCTTTGACTAAAGTAGCAGTGATTGCAGCTACCTAGGAATAAATCATTCCAGCTTCCCATTAAGAACAAGCCACGACAACATTGTCTTGGTTTTGTGCACAAAAGACACAGCTTAGTTGTTTAAAAAAAAAATACAAGAGTTTCTTCTGTTTCTAGAATTCTTCCAAAACATCGGAGATTCTGTTGCTGTTAAAAAAATGACAGAACAAATCCTCCTTTTTGTGAAATAATCATTCTTAGCAGAAAGATGATCAGGTAAATATTCTGGGATTCTTAGAAGATCCCTAACCTGAATGTATCTTGATTGGGGGACCACCACTGTTTGACCCATTGTCCTTCTTAGCAAGAGGAAAAATTAAATCATTTACGATGGCTACTGTTTGGAGGAGAGTAGAAGCACCCAAACTAGGCTATTAATAACACTCATATACAAATTCCATTTCACAAGATGGTGGTAGACATTCTTGTCTAGCTTTCCACTTTATTCTTATTTTCCCCTTCTTTGGGGGCAGCTGCCTCACTGACACCAGTTTATTATCTCCCTTCCTCAGAAATGAGAGTATCAAACTGAAGTTTCATAACAGGAACACAAGTATCACTCTGCCTATAGTAAATTAGATTTGAGGAAGAGCCCTTGCCATACGCGCACACACACACATTCTCTCCTACAAAAAACCCGCCACTAATTTACAAATAAACTAGAAGCTTTGGAAGAAGGGTAAAATAAATATATAAGTGAACATTTAAAATAAAATATGACCCCATAAATCTATCTGGAACAAAGTTATAGGATCTGTATCTTTTCCATTATACCTCTATACAGTTACTTTAAAATGGAATTAAAAAAATATGAGAGCAGGCAAAAATATTATTTGGCCAAATATCTAAAAAATGTATGGGTTTTGTCCCATGCACCAGGACATTTTCAGTATTGAAGTGTATTATGGGGCTTTCAGATAAGGGAATAAACTTAACTTTCATTTTCTCCTTTTGTTAATAAAGTTTATTACAAGGCTTGGATGCATTCACGTGTGCAAGTTCAAGCAGCATCTGAACGGAGAACTCTCTCTGGAGGAGAGCTTTAAAGCACAAAAGACTATGGCTACATCACAGATTATTTTTACGTTTTTAAGAACTGAAAATTCTGATCATTTTAATAGTAATCAAATGTTTAGAGCAACATTTGGTTATGTAGTAAAGCTTTTAATAGAATTCTAAATATAACAGAATACCATTCTAAAAGACCATACTGATCATTTATGTTACACCTAATCAAGTACCATTTATTTATAAATCTAAAGTTTGGATTTTTGTTTTCATCAGTGTATATTACTACTTTTGAATCACTGACATGGCAGAACAAAACACATGAAAACGTAACAAGAGCCTCTATGCTTTTAATTCTGAAATCTGTTTAAAATTCCTAGCATGGCAACTTTAATCTTGAAATTTCAGTGCAATGGTTTACTCATGTGAATGAAAATGCTTTGTTAGTAATTTTTACAGTAAATGAGAATTTAAAATAATAAACAAACCCACAGCAAATTAGACTTTGAATTAAACTTCGACAGGATGCTAACAATCATTATGGATCACTATGGAAAAATAAAATATAGAGAAAATAAAACATAAAAAGCTTAGCCATAGTCATCTTTGGAAGGCATGGAAACAAATGCTAATGTCAGAGGACCACAAATTTCAAGCACTAGTTGCAAGAAAATTAACTTTGAAATGTTAATGACAACGTAGCAGTAAAAGATGGCACTGCAAGCAAACAGCATGAGTGATATACGCTGTGAATGGTTTTAGTGGACAAACCAGATAGAAAAACTGAACAGATTCCCCAAATTACAGAGGCATCGATAACAGTGCCTTCTGTACCTGAGAGTTCCTGAGGGAGCTCTGATGCCACCTTCTTCTCTGCCACGTTGTTGCTATCAAGGGTTTCTGACTGACACCCCATTGCGTTCTCCCCTTCAGAGCAACTAGTCTCTCCTGCAGAAGGATTTGTGTTGTTGTCATCAGTGCTTGCTGTCACAGAGTTACTTTTATCCCCAACGGCTGTTGCCTCTATAGTAAAACGCACAACAAAACTTTAGGGATATTCTTTAGTATGTCTTAGGATGGCATTCGGTATCATCCATAGAAAGCAACTTCAGCAGCTCTGTTTGTCTGTTTGATAATGCTGAAAAACAATGAGCTTTCTCCTTTCCTCTTTTTTTCCACCTCCTTTTATCCTTTTTTTTTGTCCTGAGAGACAATACTATCTCAGAATCAAAGAACAAACTAATTCTGATGAGGAAAACAATGTTTAAAATGATGTAATATTGCTTACTACAAATGTATTGATCACAACCTGTAAGTGCCACCTGTACCTCAAAGCCAAGGAATCGACAAGCTACATGTGTTTAACTTGAAAAGTAGGGAAATTATTGAAAAAAAATAAAAAGAAAAAAAATTAAAATATACAGCCCCAACAGAACTGACAAATTTCACCTATTACTTAAAAAGTAATTATTAAAAATTATTTAAAAAATAGATATCGCATTAACAGTTAAAGAAATGTGAGGATCTTAACTAAAGATTCACTTTATTTAAATCAAGTTGTGAAAAGCGCAGTCGTAGTTTCTCTACCTTCTATTTTCACTTTTTCTGCATCTTCCTCAGTGAGTGTTTCCTCAATTTTATCTTGGCCTCCAGATTCTACCTTGCCTCTCTCAGCATCTGTGTGGTCATTATCAAAATCACTTTTGGCCTTCTCTTCATCATCTGCTGTGTTTTTATCTTCCACTATTTCTCCTTTTCTTGCTCTGATAATGTCCAAAATTTCATCTACAACAGAAAGTATGTTGTCATCAATAAACAACAAACCACCACCTACAGAGCCACAGAGCAGAAATAATATGACATAAATACAACCTCTTTTCAATGAGAAAAGATAACATCCAACTTCTTACCCACCTTTCCCCACTTAGGAGGAAACTATTCCAAAGATATAATTATTTATTTCCCAGTTACACATTTATATAGTGACAACTTAATTCCATTTTTAATATGAGTATCTAATCTTTATATCTTCCCTAGAACCAAAGTTCAAATCTTCACAGATTTATACCGCTATTTATTGCTCCAAGGTAGATAAAGCTGGTGGGAGAAGTACAGAGGAGACATGCTTTCCTTAATATTGGAGCTCTAATACTTTTGTCACTACAAGTCCCTGGGAATACATGAATCAAGAAATCAGCCATGCTGATACACCTGCAAACCTCTCCATTAACTTCTATAAACTTCTTAAAATAAGTATATGCTGCTATTCAATTTGAAGTGCAACATCTATTCCCACTAAAAAAAAATAGATAAAATCATTCTTACCATTTGCTGCAGAAAGGAAAGACTTATTGTTGCCCCTTGCTTTATTAGTAAGGTCTTCTGTCACATCCATGTGCCGATGAATTTCCTCACGCATCTCTTCCAGAGTTTTACACAGGTCAGCTTCCCAGTAATCTTTGTCTAGGCATTCAACTAATTCTGCTAGCTGTATCTTTGTGCTATAGTACCAGATTTTCTTATCTTTCTCATTTTCTGAATCTTCCTCTCTGTAAGAGTATAAAAAAAAATAATTTAAAACATCTGGATAAATGACAAAAAATTAAGATCAGCCTACTTTTTGCAGAAAAATATTAAATGCCAATATCTGAATGTGAATAAACAAATCACATGAGGGCACTCATATACACCCAGTTTAGTACCCAAATCCTTCTCTCAGTTCCTGCCCTTTTTTCACCCCCTCAGAAGTTCTCAGGACTACCTCCTCAGGAAAGCTTCTGAAGAGTCTCCTTAAAAATAGTTTGCCCAATCTGGCAACAAGGATTGTTCTCACTATATTTACTAAGACTGTAACTAGTAATCTACTACTAAGTCTCAAACAATTTTCTGATAAGGCTCCAGAATGCATGCCAGGTAGCATTTCTGCCTGAATATTCAAGAAATAGCAAAGTTAGAAAATTCAAAGTGTAGAATGGCATATTCATAAAATATTCTGTATAAGAATTTCTAAGGCATTCACCTATGAGAGTATCAGTAAGGGATAAACTAATCACAATATGATCATTTCAAAAGATCAAGGGATTGCCACATTTTTTTATCTGGGTCACACTATGACACCATGAGCAGAAAGAAACAAAACTACTGAAGGACCATAGTGTCCCAAGCATCTCAACAGGGCCACCAGACCTGAAAGAACCCCAGAAATATCTCAGGTACCAGGCATTTCCAGGGGACTGGTGAATAGGAGGACACTCCATGTGGTTCTGCAGCAGGCTACCTGCCTTCAGCTTGGCTTGTCAGGTCCTGATGAGCAGCAACAGCCAGGTCCAGGCTCGCTGTGGGCAGGACCAACTCATTTCCAGAACACACCCCAGCACTCCCAATATCATCAACAACCCTACAGGTGATACAATGGTTTATCAGCCTGGCTATCACAGGTGGAAGAGGAGCAGAACTACTGGTACACCTGCACTACCTGTAGAACCCTAACAGGCCTATGGCTCACTAATAATCCTAACTGGGTATGGAAACTGACTACTGTAGTTTGCAAGATCTGCCCTTGTAAGGTTTGCTTTATGTTCCTCGACTGGCTGCTTCCACATGGCTTATATGTTAAAGAGGGCAAAAACTGACCTCAGATATTCAGAAAGCCAGACAATCATTAAGGCAACTTCATTGTCATCTACCTACTATTTTCCACGTCCTGTTTATGAAACAACTGCAATATTTGCAACTCAACCAGAATACTAGTGAAATAAGGTGGTTATGAGGCTTAATAATGGCAACATTACTCAAAATTAAAATGGTAATTTATCACATTCATTACTACAAAGTAGACTTCTGGGTTTGACTGACAAAACCTGTTGTATTGCAAAAAAAATACCATCATTTTTCTTAAAGGGATTTGCTCATAAAAAGCAATTAACTCGACTTTATTCTCTGCTTACTCTTCTAGGCTACCAGTAACTTTCCATTAGTTTTACCAGGTTAGCATTGTTAAATTCAACGGGGTTCCTCAGAAAACAGCTCATTTCAGGAAAACTGCCCATATAGTACACATCAAAAAGTAACAGCTGATAACATTGTCAATCATTTAACTCCGTGGAATATCTTATGCCTGTATACTTCCACATTAAAGATTGTTATTTAAACCACGTTTCCTCTAAATCAAGAAGGTTATTTACTAACAAGAATAGGAATGACAGCAGCTTTATTATTCTTTGTGAACAAAACCCACAGAGAAGGAAGATAAAAGCGAACCCCCAAAACCTATGATGGAAGGGGAGATGAGAATGCAAGAATACAGCTTTATATCACAAGAGGAGAGAAAAGGATGAAACAAAATGCTTAAATAAGGAGAGGGAAAGTATGCCTTCTGCATTTCCCTGGCAAATGCCCAATGGAAGTGGCAAGAGCAGGACAGCAGCAAAGCAGCAATTGTAAGGCTGCTCTGCTCCTTACAAACATGACTGCAGAATATAGTGCTGTTGCTAATTTCATACTTTAATTACTTCTTAAAGGGAACTTTAACCTTCCATTTTGAACCACTAGGTCATTACATGATTATCTGCTACACAGATATGCCATTTATACATCATCTTCTATGACCTAGATATGCAACAACATGGATGCTTTCTATAGTCTCACCATTCCACCGAGTCAGGCTGTGCTAACATCCCTGTGCCAGAGGCAGAAAGTCAGAGAGGCTGGAACGCCTTGCTTAAATTTTGACAGCGATCACCCAAATGTTTTCTTTTTTTTTTCTTTCCATTTTTTTCCCCTCACCTAACAAGCCTGGAACTGCTACAGATGTGCTAATTCATCCAGGATGGGTATGTATGTCACCTGAAAATCCCAAGAAGCATCCGACTTTTCCTTTCCCATTAGGTCCTTCTATTCTACTGTTCCACTGGACCAAAAAGCAATTAGCTGTTATCATCAATTTCCTTACGTAACTCAAGAAAAAGTACCAGTAAAGGTATGCTATATTACAGGCCAATAAACTCTAGAGGGACAGTGAAGAATCAAGACGCCAGACCACAAAGAGAATATCCTGCAGAAGGCACCTAGAGCTAATCTTGCCACTGGGATTTGAGATCTACCCATTAAAGAACCGCCAAGATAATATTCTGGAAGTGGACAATGAGGTTATCCAGGAGTATTTTATTTCTCTTCTATTTACTTAGGAACAGAAGTTCAGGAATTTTGAGTTTTCTCTTGACAAAAGCACAGACAGAAAGGAAACGGCACAAGCTTGCTGGCACATACACTTACATGAAACTCATCTTTGCTCAGACTGCTTTTCTCTCCAAGATTGAAGTGCACGCCAGTGGAAGTCTTGCACTGCTCATTACCAACTCACTAAATGTCAAAGAACTACAGCAGAAATTGTTTTATGCAAGCTGTTTTGGCAAACTTAGGACTTAAATTAACAATTAAAAGATTTAAGCTATCTTTCTCTGAACACCTTCTTGCATGGGTTAAAGAGACCTTACTTTCACCCTGTGAAGAAATCAGAGGGTGATGGATGGAAAGATGCAACCGATTCCTAGTGTTTTGGTCTGAGAAGCTAGGCAGCTTTGCTGGGTTGGTGGTGGACAGATTTGCTTCATCTCTAAGGGACGCCGTTTAGTCCCATTCATTAAGTGAGGCCAAGGAAGGGAGAAAAGAATCTCGTGAATGTTTCCTACCTCTTTCAGCCTCCTTTGCTGCCAAGGTTTAGAGGCAAGTTTTAAGACTGATAAAAATGACAACACAGAAGATGCTAGAAAGTATCAAGTAAAGTAACAGTGAAGTATGTACACCCCTTCCTGAATTCCACGCTCATACGGTTACAAACTGAAAAAGCCAGTAAAACATTTAATCTTTACAAATAATGATCCAAGACCTTTTTAATTAATTGGAGAAAATAGAGGAGGATCCAATACGAACATAAACAGCATGAGAGATCTTGCAGGGAAAAAAATGCTGAAACTGGTTGTGACCACTGAGGAAGATAAATTGTTATTCCTGAGTTAAATATGTCTTTTTTCTGCTATCAAAATGAAAGCCTAACAATGTTTCATTATCTTCTTTCATGGACATTTGAAAAATCCAACGCATCTCAGTATTTCTAGAAAGACAACTTGTTAAAACACTGCAGCAGTTACCCAAGAGAATGCAAGTCAAAGTCCTAACTTTCCCAACTTGTTAACTTGCAGAAATAACCTTCACAAGCAAAACAAATGCAACTGACCCAGAGACATCATGCTATATTTGTTAAGCTTGGAACAAAACCTCAGGAATTAATTTTCTCTTGCCTTTTCTTTTTTTTTTTTTTTAAATCTTGTTGATATTTTCTTATGGGGATGTATGAGAGGAAACTTCCTCAGTCTCTGCTTTTCCACCTTTGTAAAAACAGGAGGTGGAAAAGAGAAATAAAACCACAATGATGTGGTAAACAAAGCTTATTACCCTCAGGAGGTGATGAGTGTGTAAATAAAAGTATCAGCGAACAACAATTCCACAAAACCCTTTAAAAGATGGGAAAAGCAGTGGTATGACAGATTTATAACATTTTTTAAGGGGAGAGGGGGGGAAGTAGTGAAAAATCCTAAAAACCCCTTTGAGAAATAAAAAAATGCAAGAATTTAAGATTTCAGTTCTCTAATAACCCTGGGCAAGATTTCAAATCAGTGTTTGTGCAGATTATTTTTAGATCCATTCGTTTCCTCTGATATATTTGATCACATGGCACTGGTGAATACATTCTATCCATTTTAATACAGCTGGTTTGATAATATCACTCATGAATCTCAGGTTTTTAACATTTGGCAGTAATCCTTCAGTTATCCAAGGTATCGAGTGTGGCTTGTTCCTGTTCAGAACATATATGGGAAATGGCTGGGTTTGCAATACAGCATATTGACTCGCTCTAAAGGAGAGGGAAAATGAAAGTATGGAGTTCAATATCTATGTACGTTATTAAAGCTGCATTTCCCTGGAACTGTGTTATACAGTAAATACTTTTGTCCCTTTATGAGGTGGCTTTACCAGGAAGGTTTAAGGTGTATTATGCATAAATTTAATTATGGCAAAGTTCTGTGAAAAGTCTAGTGGAATTGGTTTGCTCTGTCCATCCCACTATGCACCACAGAACAACAGCAAATCTGGTTTTTCTTCCAATTCCACTGAGAGGACTTCAAAAATTTTTTTATCCAAACCACATTCTTCAGGAATAACTTGTTCTGGAAGCATGCACAGGGACATTTACACTAGCAGACAGCATAATATCTAATGTAAACAGGAATGATTAGGACGAGCAGGGAAAGAATCTTTCAACCTAGATGATCTGCATGAGAATACAAAAGAATCAGGAAACAATTAATGAATGAATTGCATTTCTTCTTTTTGTAAATCTAAAAATACTTTTCTATTTATGTTTTAAATTATTTTAATCACTAACAAAAAAAAATCAGTAAAATGGAAAATCCAATAAAAATTTTTCTTTTGCTGCAATGTTTACAGTTTTAATCTATTTTCATTTGAAATTGAATACTGATGTATTTTCTCTTTAAATAAATCCCCATTAGGATACAAAACGTACATTCATAAACCTTGATTTATGATTTCTGAAATAAATAATTTGTCTACTGAATTCTTAACAGGAATGCAAAATCACTAAAAAAATTAAATATGTTTAACCTTTGAAGATGTTTTTTCTAGTGCAGTTAAAATTACTACCAACATGGTAGAGAGAAGTAATTTTCACGTGCAGCTTGCAAAGGATGGAGAAGCACCTGCCTGATTTATTTTAGTTTAAAATAGGTTGAAGTACTGCCTGTAACAAAACCTTATGAACATCAAATATCTGAATTCACTAGGAAAAAAACATTGTCTCCTAGATCCCATTTAGTCAAAAATATAATGATTTATAATTAATATAATCTGCCTACATATTGGGGGGAGGAGGGAGGAGACTGCCTATTTATCTTGACATCACCTCCTGAGTGACACTCTGTTTTTTTTTTTTTCACTAATTACCANGTTTTTTTTTTTTACACTAATTCCCAGCACATGACAAGCACAATATAATCATTCTGCCAGCACATTATAGCAGTGTGACAAACTCATCTATAAACAATCTTTTCCTCAACAGTTTGGAAGGAAAGATACAAAACCTAAGCACAGAGGAAACTTTAAGTTATTACAGCAAAGGTAACTAGAGCAAGAATAGTATAAGCTACATGTCCTTCACAACCAGGGTTTTTGTGAAAAATCAGACTTTCAACTCATCTTCTGGAAACAGAAGGTAAGAAATTATGTGTGAGGCAATGGAAAAATTAGGATATCAACAGCTTCAGGCTGACCATGACATTGTGCTGAACCACCTGAATGATACACCATGTATGCAGTTGAGTATAAATATAGAACATAAAAAAAAAAAAAG
>VZTM01017619.1:0-13371 GCA_013400555.1 Jacana jacana | reverse complement strand
GTCATCCATGCAATGACACTTGAAGGCATATTTTTTCATAAAAGCAATTTCTTTTAAAAATGTTTCAGCCTCTGCTGCCAAAGGGGATAAATTTTAGTTTCAGGATCTGCGCTTGAGCAAGGCTGACAGGCGGTTTGGAAGGAGATGTGTCTCTCCCTCTTCTTCTTTCCTGAGTTCCTCACAAATAGAAACATCTGCGGTAGCATATTTTGACAGATCATTTACAATGCCAGTAGAAAGAATTCAATGGGATGTTTTCCAAAAGGGAAGTAGCTCATATGGAAGCACACTTAAACTACTGCGCTTGCAGGTCACTGGCTCAGTTGGACAGCTTTAAAATGCACTGAGCATTTTTTGATTTTTTTCTTGTTTAAAAAAAAATAACGGAAGTGTTGCAATATAAAAACATTGAGGAGTACTCATTCTTGAGACTATGAAGTTTCTCAGCAATATGAATTAATTAGATCATTAGTCCATTTTTGAAACTGATGGAATTGCACACCAAAAGCTGTCAAATTTCATTTGAGCTAGATAGTGCTGTGTGTCGTGGTTAATATGTTTAAGAAGTAGCCTTTCCTTCTTGTTATTTTCATGTCAGACTATCTGGCCTGGACTGGAATTGGTAATAGTGACCCTTTTAAAGAATATGTAACACTGCTAATGCCAAAGCGACAGTCAGTGGCAATGAAATAATGATAAAAAATTACAGTTTCCCAAACTAGGTAATCACTGAATAAGAGGTTTTCCTAAAGTAAAAAAAAAAAAAAAAAGTGCTTCAAGAGAACTGTGTTTAAATTTGGACACTTGTGAAACAGTAATTTCTTCAAATATTATTTTTGTTCTCTCTAACTGCTCAAATATTTAATTCAGGTTTTCTTAACATACTAACTCTACTCAAGCAGGTTTTTTTTCAGAGGATTTCTTGGCAACAAGGGTGTGTTTCCAAGGGTGATAAGTATGATTCTGGAGACCCCAGAGACCTGCATAAATACCATAGTTCCCAGCTTCTGACCCTGATCCTTTATCATATATGTTGATTCCCTACATGAAAAAGTGAAATGTCTAAATTCATTTTTCAGGGAACAGTATTAAAAGAACAAGGTAGAACTGGGCTGCATTCTACCAAGTTAACAGGATATTGCTAGGTAATAGGATTTTCTAGTCATTCTTTCAGTTCTCATGGATGACAAAAAATCCACATATATTAAACTGAGACAGTCTGTCCTCCTTGTTACTCTCAAATAGGCAGAGGATATTTTGCCAACAGTCTTATGTTTACTAAAATCTCTGTTTTGGGAGAAGTACTGCATTTTTGAGGTGAATAAGTATGACTGAATGCAAATATCCTACTTATTTCTTGGAAAACTCCAAATGCACCTGTAAAAACTGTACCTTGTAAAAAATTCTACCCAAGTAGACTTCAGATGTAAAGCAAATAAGAAATGCCATGATGGTTTTATAAGTGATACCAAACAAAACGTCCTCTGCTGAGCACTTGTCCAAAACTTCTTGCAAAGCATTTTTAAAATACAGGCCGCACATCAAATCCTGGTTTACAGTTAAGAACAGGATTGCTTTTATAACTTGTGTCCTTAAAGCTGACAAAATCAGGGTAGATGTCATCTATGCTGAGGCTGAAACCCTTTGCTGCACAGTGTGCTTCATGCCTGATCTGCACCAGAGGGCTGAATTTGGTCTGTCTGAGTTTAGAGACAGGATGTAGGGAAACATGGCCTTCTGCCTTTCAATGCCAACTTCATTTTGATTTATAATGTGCTGTGAAGTCTTATACTTCTGCAGCGTTTTGAGGAGGGTTAAAGAGAGAGTGGCAAAGGGTTAGTGATCGTATCACTGTGCATCTTTCGTAGTAGGCAAGTATTTTGAGTGTGTTCAACTATTTTGTTAGGCTAATAATGAAGCAGAGTTTTACTGAGTGTGTAAGAAAGACAGACTGCATTAGTAAACTCTCACAGCACTGAGGATGCTGCTTCAAATCTTTTCTTTGTTGAGACTGCCTTGACCTTCACAGGAAAATCAGGAAACAGAGCTGAGTTTAGCTCCTCAAACATAGACAACACTTGAATTACCAAATTTCACAGGATCCCTGAAGTTAGAGGTAAGGTATTTAGGGACAAATGAAACCATTTTATGCATCCATTTATGCAGACCTGAAAGGCTTATGAAGCACTTTAGTGTTATAACCTTGCATTTATGTGGATAAAGAGAACAAGTAACCCATAATGGGAGGGGGCTTCTATTATGTTTTGGCTTGTTTTTTCCTGTGGAATAATGGACAATTCTATCGTTTGGACACAAGGTGAATAATATTAGATGAAGAGATGGTGACAATTGTGAGAAATGGTAACAAGTGTCATCACTTTTCAGAGTGCTGAAAGAGCAGGCAGACATGCTTGCAGAGCTGCTTTCCGTTACTTTCCTTAGGTCATGGCTAAATGAGGAGGTCCCGATGGACTGGAGAACAGTAAATGTAACACCCATCTACAAGAAGGGCAAAAGTGAGGATCCAGGAAACTATAGATCTGTCAGTCTGACCTCGATACCAGGGAAGGTCATGGAGCAGATCATCTTGAGTGTCATCACTAACCATATATTGGACAACCAGGGGATGATCAGGCCTAGTCAGCATGGGTTTATGAAAGGCAGGTCCTGCCTGATGAACCTGATCTCTTTCTATGACAAGATGATCCAATTGTTGGATGAGGGGAAGACAGTGGATATTGTATACCTGGGCTTTCAAAAAGCATTTGACCCCCACCAAATTCTCATCAAAAAACTGGCTGCTCATGGCCTGGATGAGTGTACAATCTGCTGGATCGAGCACTGGCTGGATGGATGGTCCCAAAGAGTGGTGCTCAATGGAGTTAAATCCAGCTGGCAGCCAGTCACAAGTAGTGTTCCTCAGGGATCAGTATTGGGGCCNGCACCTCAACACAAGAGAGATATCGAGGTGCTGGAGCAAGTGCAGAGGAGGGCAACAAAACTGGTGAAGAGCCTGGAGCATAAATCTTATGAGCAGAGATTGAGGGAGATGGGACTGTTTAGTTTGAGGAAGAAGAGGCTGAGGGGAGACCCCATTGCTCTCTACAGCTGCTTGAAAGGGCATTGTAGAGAGGTTGGTGCTGGTCTCTTCTCACAGGGAATTAGTGATAGAACGAGAGGGAATGGCTGCAAGGTCTTCACAGAAAGAGTGGTCAGTCACTGGAATCAGCTGCCCAGGGAGGTGGTGGAGTCCCCATCCCTGACTGTGTTTCAGAGTAGATTAGATGTGGTGTTGAGGGATATGGTGTAGGGGAGAACTTTGTGAAGGAGGGCTGAGTATTGGTCTCTTATAACCTAAATGATTCTATGTTTCTATGATTCTAAGTGTTTGTGCACTGCCTGTGTTTATAGAATGCTGGGAAAGAGGAGGAACCTAAAGTCCATTATGCTGATTTTCTATCTTCGAACTTGTGATGAGCTTGTGATGAGCAAGACACAAGCTTAAGTACCATCACTAATTATTATTATTTTTACATGATTTCACCAACAATATTCTTTTTACACTTCGGCATTATCTATCATTTCCCTGGCTTTCTTCTGATGGGTTTGGGCCAGGCTGCCCTACTTCACTTTTAAGCATGACGGTAGTATTTGATTTTAAACCAGGAAGACTTAAATCACAGAAATGTAAGACTGAAAAGGGTAACACAAGGTCACTTCAAATTTCAGTTAACAGACTGTAAGATTGGTTCAGAAGGTCTACAGAACAATTGATGTTGAATTTTTTAATAAATATTGATAGATGAAATACAATACAAAGTATAGGAGAGATAAAGAACATCTTCTTTGTGTTTGCAGAAAATTTCTTAAATGAAACTGGGTATATGTGGAGAATATGGTATGTTGCACCTCTGCAAGATTGATGAGCAATCTCAACAAATCTGACCCATGGTTTTCATGGAAACTTTACACTATTTTTTTGGTTTTGTTGCTTAAGTGCTGGAGTCAACCTCTGCAGGAGTTTTCCAGCTATATCAAGGAATAAGCTGAGAAAAGTGGTGTCTCAAAATCCTGCCAGTCTTAAGCTCTAATTGTTACTCTTCATCCTTGACAGTTTTCTTTGTTGAAGTTTATGGCCATATAATTTTCCTGTTGCCTGGTGTGATTATATTCCTCAATGACGTATAAAAAAAAGCCTGTGCACTTCCATGACTGCTTTAAATTCTAGCTCCTCTTTCCTTTTATAAGAAATCACCATAATTGTTTTCTGTGGAGCATTTGAAAATATCTACAGAAAATTATGTGTGGCAGTCATACAAGAACATATTATAATCATTTGTTGGTGAAAAAGATCAATATGCTGTCAAAATCTTTGTGATCAATTAGGTTTTTAATGAAAAACACCATTTCAGCTCAAAAAAAACCCCAAAAAACAGTCCTTTTGCTTGAACATTTTGTGAAGTTTTTTAACATTTTGACTACCTCTATTGATGTTACAGATTAAATAATATTTCCAAAGACCCACTGCAGATCTTCATAGACTTTTGAATAGTCAGATACCACTGAATAATCATCCCATAAGTACCTAGTTAAGTTTGGCAGACCTACTCTAGAATTCCTTTAACCTTGAATACTTATATTCTGCTTGCAGTCGTAAAAACTTGCTGAATTATGTGTCCAATTCAGTGGCAACTTTCTCTAGTCTTTTACAGAAAGCTCACCAAATCTAAAATACTTCAGAAGAATAAATTTACTAATAATAATCATTAAACGTGGCGATCCTTCATTCAGTTTTTCTCTGGAAACGTCTGAAGCACCAGAAACAGAATATATCTAGGAAGTTTTTAGAATTGAAATGGTTCTCAATGATGCTAAAATGCAAAAGAAAATTAAATGACAAACTGCTTTTGCTGCTAGGAATTTAAACAGTTTATGATTAGAAACAGAAATTACTTTTTGCCACTCATGATTCAGGCAGAGATTCACTTAAAAATTCCTTAATGATTTCTTAATTAATAAAATCACATTTATAAGAACAGTGCCATTTCTTAATCCATCCCAACAGTTTGATTAGTTTTGAAACCAAACTACAGTTTGATTTCAGAAATAGTTGTTATAATGCTGATTAACTCCTAGTGAGTCAAGTTCAATTGATTATTTTTAATTGCAAAAGGGCTTTGAAAAAAACTGTCACTATAATTTAGCAGGTTAGGAAAGACCTGCAGCCAGTTATGGCAGGGATATATGAAGATGAGACAAGAAGCAGCTTTTGCAATTTTGACAATTATTTTTACAAAATAACAATCTATATAGTTATAAATATTCTGTACTTACAAAAACTGTACAACCAAATCTTAAGTCTTGGCCAGAGCTACACCATTAATAAAAATTTCATTACAGAGCTACATTTGATTTTTACTGAGGTCTATTCTGAACACTGCAGAAATCTCAGAATGGTAGATTTTCTTTGGGTTTGAGGTACATTTGGATAAGTATTTGGTGGTTAACCAAACTGCTTAAAAGAGTAGAATTCCTCACTGAATCTTGTGCAACTACTACCTTATGAGCATTTTTTTTTCCGCTACCGGACAGAGAGTTCACACAAAGTTACATTGGTTTGTTACATTGGTTTTTCACAGTACCTCAACATACTCTGTGCTTGCAAACTATTCAGGGAGGAAAAAAAAATAAATTCTGAGAGGTTTCAAAAAGCTAAATTGGTTATTCTTCTGCATGTCTTCCGTGATTGTAATTGCTGCTTCAAAATGTGTAATGGAAGACAGAACCTTTTTGTACAGAGTATAAATGGCTGAAAGTATTCAGAATCATATGCTAAATCTTTATTGACTCTCAATGCCTTATAAATAGAGAAAGTGGGGAAAAAAAATATGTTACAACACCTTCTGAATTGTATTTTCCTTGCAGGGAAGTAGGCAGAAATAACTCTTGCGCCTTTCAGCATGTGTGCGAAAACTTGCAGTAATGGGTTTGGTGGTTTGTCTTTTTATCTTGTTCTACTTCATATTCTTTCCCTAAACCTGTTTCTTAAACTGGGCATGTCAAAACTCAAGTTAAAAAGAATAACCCTGAGAGTCTGTAAATATAACGTTTGAACCAAATCCAATGATAAATAATGATACAAACAGGTGTTTCCATCACTTCCATCTGAGCAGGCTGCTACGCTGAAAGAGAGGACAACTGAAATAGTATGGTTTAGATCAATAAATTCAATTGTGTAAATATCTCTCTGTGTACTCTTGTCTAAGATAAACATTCAGGATTTTTTTTACGATATTAGAAAATGAAGATCTAACAGAAAAAGCTGAAAAGTCAAAAATGTTTAAAATTATCTCAAAACTCAATATTTTCAATATTTTAAGGAAGATTTCTTTCATTTCCCAATTTTATCATCCTGTTAATTCCTGTATTATTATTTTTTAATTACTTAATTTGGTTCTAATCTTTAGTACTGTAAAAACTAAGTAAATCATAAATAGTACTTTGAGGTGACTTTGCTTTTTTCTGAATTTCTATTTTATTTTATTTTTTATTTTTTTTTTTTAGTTTCTTTAGTTTGTACATATTGAACTGGATCTGGTTTTATTTGTTTGTTTGCTTGTTTTCCTCAAAAACTTAATGCATACTTAAAGAAAAAAAAAATTAAGTAGGATTTACTTTTAGGCATCATATTCCCTAGAATGAACATCCCACATCTATCAACACCTAAAAATCTAAAATATTAAAAAAAAAAGAAAAACAAAAAACAACTGAAGAAAGTTGAAAGAAGCTTTGTATTATAATTAAACAATGAAGATACATCTGACTCTATAAATAACTGATGTTATACAGCTTCCTACAAACTCCTTTCACTGAATTTGTAATCTAGTGCCATGGGATAAACAGCAATCCCAAAACCACTTCAGAATGTACATCCTGTAGATGAGAGTACATTCTGCATAGGTTTCCTTTTCAGATGTATGTGTTTTGTAACAGCATCAAATACATTTCCGTGTCTATTACTCCCATTTTTCTTCTTGATTTTTATTGCCTCTCCTTCTTCCCACCTCCACAATTGCTACAGAAATTTAAGATTTTCTTTCTGCATCAGATTCTATTTAAGAATACAGGTAATTTTCCCTGTTTCACTTAGGGATGATGTCTCGTGAAATTCAGTAACATCAATGTGTAGACTAGTAACTACTCATGACTAGTAACTACTCAGACATCACATTTATATAGGCATTCTGATTTCTGAAATATTCAAAGATGATAATGGACACAAGCCTGCCTGTAGTGCTCTATGCCTTTGGGCTGGAGTATTGCAACAAGGTCTCTTTAGAGCTGTCCTTGAAAACCCTCAATGATTATGTCTAGAGAGGAATGATGAGGCATAACTCCTTCAGGGCCTGTCACTAAAAGAGCTGGAGACATCCATACTCCTCAGGCTTTGCTTGTTGTTCAGAACGACTCAGTTTTAACGTTAGTAAGAAAAGTAAGGAGTTTGGCTTATAGAACTTGGAATGAAGTGTATTATTATTATTATTATTATGATTATTATTATTATTACTACTACTACTACTACTACTACTACTACTTTTTGTATTGACGATTAAATATCTGTACATAGAAAATCAGAATTCTGTGTCACGTTGAAAACTCAGTTTTGTTCTGTTTTGGTTTGGCTTGTTATATCACCATTAGGGACAACAGTTTTTTTCATTCTGCTAGTAAATGCTGTAAAATCATTAAATTGTGAATCTATGTGCTTTACTGTGCAATACAAACAACATCAAGAACAACGCTGTGGCCTGTGGAAACCCTGACATTTTTCTAAGAAGTGACATATGGACCTACCAGAAAAAGGAAAGTGACATTTTCTTAATTGTTGAGTTTTATTATTTGCCTCATAGAGGCTTAGTGGAGATTAACCCTTTTACACCAGATAGAGAAGGATAGGGTGTCTACCTTGAGAGGAAGGAAATTGAAGTAGTGCAATGAATTAGGATAGCAGATTGCTAGAGAGAGGCATCAGCAGTCAAAGGCCAGACTGCAGAGGGAAGTTCAACTATTGTCTATATGCACATTTGTTAATACTGTTGGGGTTTTGTTTTGGGATTTCTGTTTGTTTGTTTGTTTGTTTGTTTGTTGGGGTTTTTTGTTATTTCTACTGGTGAGGCAGTAGCAGTAGCAGTATGCTTTCTCTTAACCTGTACTGATACTGTACAGATGCTGTGAGAAGCTGACGGTACTGTGTTTTTGGACACATGTTTTTGAGGACAGAGACCTGCAGATAAATAGGCTTTATTAATTTTCTTCCTGTAAAACATTTTTTTTTTTTTAATTTAGTTTTCTGTTTTTTTTTTTTAAATGGAATATTTAAATGCGCTGTTCATACTAGTCTTTTGGGTAGTGCTATTTAATGATTTTTTTTCATAATTGCTTTCAATCTGGAACATGTTTATCCATTTTTTCTGTGTTGTTATGGTTACAGCTGACATTCTTTGAATCATTTAGTGTACATGAAATAGGTATGTATTTTTTAAGTTTGCATACAATTCTGCAGTTCCATCAGTCTTCTTTTTTGTTTTTTCAAATGTTGTCCAGAGGAACATTTAATTCATGTGCCACACCAAGTAAGTATGTATTTGGAATGAGAAGCTATGATCTTTATTCTGAATACAGTTCCTATGTATGTGGATTCAAATCTTATGTGGATTTGCTGTTCATTTTTAAATGTTTTTCAGGATACAAAAAATTTGTACCATTACAGTATTTGTAGAAGTTTCACTTTCTCTAAATAATGGTATCTGTACACAGAAATTAATTAATGATTTAGGAGAAAGTCTACTTTAGGATTTTTAAATGTACACAGTGATGGATCACTGATTTCTACTGATTTTTCCATGAAGAAATGAATAATAAAAGATGTGTAGAAAAGCTTTATGATGGGAGATGTCATCCATGCATCTGTCTTAGAGGTATTATATGAATATATTCTTTATCTTATTGTAAAACTTGAGAATTACCATGCCCCGATGCTGCATTTTCTGAGGCTGAATGTCCCTCAGTTTGGGTCACCCTGTGCTCAGGGCATGCTGAGTTTTCTAATACAGTAACCCAGCTGTCTATGTCACTGACATCTAGCATTGCCTGTATCCATACTTTGGCGACTGCTGTTGCTACACTAAGGTTATGTGGCAGGGAGTAGTTTTGGGATCACTGCATATTTATGAATTCTATTTACTAGAGACAGGATCCAACTGATATATACTGGAAAGTACATTTGGGTGTTGTAAGGGGGAGGGGAAACCCTGGAGAATATTAGCAGGCATGACATGTAGCAGTTCATTAGCCATTTAAGTCTCTTTAGCCGTCTAAGCCTTAAGTTCATTTGCAAGGCAGACACAGAAAGGTAAAATGGCTTTTGTCCTACCTGTGTCCTCTCTTCTGCAGAAATGTGGCACCGGAGCCTGGGGCTCCCCTGTAGCCTAAACTCAGCTTCGCGCTACCTGCAATCCCTCCTCTCCTCCTTCCCTGCTTGTGTACAGTCCTGCCACCCCTCTTTCAACTCCTCAGCCCTTTTCCTGAGGCAGTTCTGCACACTAACATTGCAGAAAACTGCTGAGTTTTAGGTGAGTTTTCTCTGAGGTTAGCACAAAGAATGAGGTTGCAAAACGTCAGATTAATGCCAGAATTAAAGCGACTGGAGAGGACACACAAATTCTGTAAGTCATTTTGAATACATAAAGTGTGCATGAAATAGACTTTTTTAAATTACACAACTTTGAAGTTATATAATTTTTTTTCATAACATCTGGTAAAATATTTACTTTGTATACTGGGTCAAAAAAGCAGATATTTGGAAACAGGCAGAGGACCATGTAGTTGAGAAAGATGAAGTGAGAGACGAGCTTGCCAGGCTGTGGTCAGGTGAGCTGTTGGCCCACCCAGAGTTTTAGCTTTCCAGCTAAAGCCAGGCTCCACTACCTTTCCAAGCTGGCTTCAGAGCAGAAGAAAACAGATTAGTATAAACCAAGATCACTATAAACCAGTGAATTATGTCGGGTCATCAAACTTTGACTCCCTCCTTCCATTTATCACTCGCTGTCTGTATTAGCCTCTTCAGAGTTAAACTGAGAGACTGAATTTGAAGATTAATCTCCTTCTACAGATGGTCTCCCTAGCAAGGAATTTGTATATTTCTAAAAAGTGTGCTTTTGGTACTGTACTCCTACATAATTTCACAAAGGCCATCAGTTTCTAATGCAGGAAATAAAGCTATAAAAATGTGTTGGTTGGTCTTTTGTTTGTTGTTTTTTTCCAGAAAGGGCTGCTTGAAATCTCCTCTCTGGGTAACAATCAGCAAAGTTCTCATTACTGAGAACTTTAAAATGTATGCTGATCTGCAAAACAGAGTGTGAGTGATGTGGACATTACTTCTATAATTGGTTTTGTGCATACTACAATCACATACTGGCTTTAAAATATACTCCCTTGGTGTGTTCATTATATTCATCTCTCATCCACTTCTGCAATAGATATTTGCAGTCATTCATCACTGTTTATTATTACGAAAGCTATGAATATGAAGCAGCAGCATGTATTGTAACAGTCTCACATTAAAGTCCCAAAAGAACATATGTGTTAATATACAAAGCATGGCAGAAAGTTCACGTTTCGCCTATTAACTTCTACACATTCAACACAGCTGACCTGCTGTCATGTTTTCCTTTTTTTTTTTTCCCCTTTCCATTTATCTCTGCTTAGTTACTAGTGATTAGAAACAAAACCAGTACTCTTAAAATGGTAATTTGGTCTTTGCTGATAATGTGATTTACTAGTAATTTTTGCTTCTTTTTATATTAATATGTTCACATTTGTAATGATTTATGAGCTTTTATCATCTCTAGTTATATCTTTTAAAGTGTTCTATGTTTTGTATAGTTCTTTAAAGGAATATTTAATTGCATAAACCTTTAAAGATGCAGATAAATCTCTTGTAAGGCACATACAGTGTGAGTGGTAACTCCATAATTTAAAGCTGTATATCACAGCATGCCATAAAATTTTCCTATCAGCAGTTCCTGGCAATATAAAATTGATATGTTTGGTACTACTACCAGGTAATGTACTCTTTCCTGTAAGTCACCTTATTCTGATTTACCCTTAAGCTAGTTTCTGCATGGAGAGAGTTGTACTTTGGACTTATTAATAAACTTTTTGGCAAATCAAAAGCAGTTCATCCATTACTATAATTAGTTGAGGGTGACCATGACTAATTCAGTTGTTTAGATTACCCAAGACACCTTGATTGCTGTTCTGCAGCAACAAACTGAATATTCAACTTTGTGAATCAATGCAGTACTGGATGCAGTAGCAGATATATCCAGAGGCCCAGGGCACGATTTGTCTGTTTGCTCCAAATTGATAACCTCTTACTGCACTATTTCTCAAAGGGGTTATTTGCTGCAGCAGCTATTCCTATTACTCCTCTGATTGCAGACTAGTTTGCCTCGGTGCTTAAGCGCGATAAGGAAAGAGGAGCTCCTCACTGGCAAACTGCAAGAGCTTAGTAGAGATTAGAATAAAAAGGCTATGTGTTATAACAGCCTCCTAGGAGAGATGTTGGGACTGGGGTTTGACATTCCCAGGCCTGTTGTCATGCCAGAAAAGCTAATTACATTCATGTCAGTGTCTTTGTGAAGAACCAGTAATGAACCCTATATCCCATTTAAATATTTGTTAACACTATATTCATCAATGTAGACATACAAGATCCCATGGAGAAGGTACCCGATAGCATTTGTGCTCTGGGTGTAATCCCTGTGCATAGAGCAACTAATAGCAGACTCCTGCCATGAAGTGCTTTTTCACCTCCCTCCCAGACAGACACTGTTGCCTTCTCTCCATCAGATTTAATAATCATTTGTTCACAGGTAAATTCAACCTGAACTTCAATCTGAAGTTTCTCTTCAGATTACCTCAGGTCTCACTTGGATAGAAAGTTAGGAAGTGAAAGGGAAGAAATACTTGTACTGCACTTCCAGCCCAAGGCCTGAGTTTTGCTGCAATATGTGTACTGTAAAATGTCACCCTGAATTACCCAAAGGGGAATAGGGGAAGTTTATACCTTCATTGAGTCAAGGAATGGGTAACTTGTCTGTCAGATATAAGAACTGGTCTTGCCTAAGAAACAATTTGCATTTCTAAAGAAGCAAATGAAAGTTTATTTTGATTCAGATGGATGGTCAGACTGTTACTGTCATGAAAGAGAAGTGAAGTCATTTTAGAAAAACAGATTAAGTCTAGACCCGCTGGAGAGGGTCCAAGTGTTTCTTACCAAGACAAGGTTGTCTTTCAGGGATAAAACCTGAAGTGCAAGGCATGGAGAAAAATACAATCCACAGATGCCATAGAAGTCTTGCTTGATAGAAGACACTTGCTTGATAAAGGGTTTTTTGATTTAATCACAGTTCAAGTACATTAAATGCCACTCCTCTTTCTTTTTTTGTAACTCTGTCAATTACTTTTTGATGTTTTGAAGAACTTCTTTTATTTGCATTTTTCTTAACCTAGCTTGAGATAAGAATGATCTTGAGATAACCCAATAATAGCATGTTTCTCACAGAAGACTAAGGCAAATCCAGAAACCTGGCTGCTTGTTGTCCTTAAGTGCCCAGTTCTTCCCTGTTCCTGAAAAGTGCGCAAGGGACTGGAGAATTTTCAGGCACAAAAATTACATGATCCTGGTACAGATACATGGGTCAAGATCAAAAAGGAAAGTATCTACCACGAGGCTGCCTGGCATTTGGTAAAGATACAGAAAAACTTGCCTAAATTCTTAGGGTCTTTATACGGTGTATCTCAAGATCTAGAAACAGTTGACCATAATTAAATCACAAACTGACAATCTTTTAAAAAATGTATGGGCTGAAGGCTGAATGTCATGTAGTAACTTTCAAATGGTTTAGCCATGGTATTTATGAATCTAAAGATAATGTCATACATGTCATAGCAAGTCATACATGTATCAAAAGTTCTCCTGGAACAAAAATACGGTCTTGTGTTTTCCTTTATCCATATCTGATGAACACAAATTTAACAAGGCACTGTTCAGTAGAGATCTCAAACTCTACAGTATATTTCTGCTATTCTTTTCATGGAAAAAGAAAACTTATTTTATATATGAAATGACATCGATCAGTGAGAATTCTAAGATAGACAGCTCTAAGTAGTGATAAAAAAGAAGTCAAGCCAAACTAGGACTTGTGTGTTTAGTCGGTGGTGAAATAGGCGTAGGGAAGTAAACTTTGACTGTACTTTAAACTTTCTGTAACATACAAAGTACAAAAAAAGAAAGCAGAAAAACAT
>VZTM01017602.1:0-20487 GCA_013400555.1 Jacana jacana | reverse complement strand
GAGACCTTAACAATATGGATTTCCAATAACTTAGGCTTTCTCTTCACCTTTTCTGTTTTCTGTACAGAGGTATTAAAATAGCGAACTAGTTCATTAAATTGTGAAACGCAACCAGAGACTTCTTTCTCACCGTGGCCAATTCTATTAAATGAGCTATATCTTATTTTGAAAATTCATAGTTCTTATTCCTGTATTACAGTCCTTGTATCTCTGCCTGGATTTAAGGAAAAAACTTTTTTTATGATGAGGACAATCAAACATTGAAACAGATTGCCCAAGAGTGGTTATGTCTCCTTTCTTGGACGTTGCAAAACTAGACTAGATAAAGCCCTGAGCAACTTGATCTCTGAGTTGGCCCAGCTTTGTGCAGGAGATTGGACTAGATCATTTCCCTTCCAATCCGAATTATCTCATGGTCCTGGTTTTATTCCAGGGTTCTTACTTAAAGAATTTTTAATTGAAATCTGTTTCATGAGCTTCCATGAATTATAGTTGTTTATTTGTCTTTATTTTAATATATTAAAGATCTCACTAAAAACATGGTAGATCATAATGAGGTGAGGAAGATAGATCTGTATGCCATTTACACAAATTAAAAAGGGAAAAGTTTCATTTCATATGCTGTCTCTGACAAATAATATGTCTTATTTTAGCTATATAGCCTTCTTTTTAAATTTTTTTCATTCAAATACAGTTAATAGGTTCAAAATGTTTAGTATCAATTGGATTATCTCTGGTTTCCTCTCTTTGTCCTTAGTTTTGCAATAAAGTAGTGCATAAGCCTAAATTAGCAATGGTTGTTATTAATTCTCTCTTTAAATCCCTCAGCATCCTCTCTGGCCCCATTTAATAAAAGCTGCAATACTTGAACAGTAAATATTGTGTAAAAGTTTCATATTTGAAATGAATTTCCTTCAGGCAAATAACAGAAGTAAGATGGTATTTTGCAGTGTTGTATATTAAAATAAATATACAGCTAGTTAGAATAAGAACATTTCCTTGGAAGTAGAGCCAAAGAATGTTAACCAGAGCTTTAATTTGATTAAACTTTGTGTGTTTCAAAATATCTAACATTTACCAATGTTTACTTATCCCAGTTTACATTCAGAGATGTAGGTGAGTTGCATCGGCCTCAGAGTTTTATTTACAATTTAATATTGACTTCCAGATTGGATCTTACCAATTCTTATATGCTTATGTGATTATATTTCAAAAGCCTGATGTATCCTGAACAATCAAGCCATGGAGAGATGGAGGAAAAAAGCGAGTCTGATTACCAGAAAATTCTCCAGGTTTTGTTTGCTTTCATCTATAAATTGTATTTAGTTTCTTTAATCCACTGGAGGAATAACTCAGCAAAAATAATCACCTGTGCAAGAAAAAAAGGATGGGCTAAAGTGTTGTCAACACATTGGTGACAACAAGCTTACCTCTCTGTCACTATCCTCTTTATCCTTTACTTCAAATACACATAAACTTTGGTTCATTTATGTGCTGTGTTCAAAACAGTCACTTCCGGAGTGTCAAACCAGTATGCACTGGAGCAACCCTTGGTAGAGGAATAACCTTGTAAAAGGAACTACCTTACCTGTTCACAATTGCATGATTTTAACAGTTTTCAATTGTACTTCAGAAACAGTTTTATAATCTTTTAAAATTACCAGATATTGGTCAAGAATCCTTGAGAGATTCTTTGAAAACACCTGTATGGCAGAAATATTGTATTTACATTACATCATGCTACTAAAATCCTTCACAAGTCTGGGCATAATTCTTTCCAAATAACTATCAAATACTTTCAATTTCCTAGCACAGTTACAAATTCCCTTTGGAATCAAAGGTTATTCTTCAGAATGCTTTTTTTTACAGTTTGTCAGACTGTGTGAATCTTTAAAATGTATTGCTTGGCAGAGATTTTAATACCATTTCAAAATATTTTGAAATGTTGGAAAGACACAAACACAACTGCTAACACTTCCTAAAATTTTGTAGGAACCTGAGCTATGTAAACATTTGTTTGCTACAGGGCTTGCTCCTCTTCCCCAGCGCTCCGTAACAAAACATGCACCAGGAAGAAGTTCCAGCAAAATCAGAGAAAATGTTTCTCAGCAATTAATAGAGAGCAGCAGCTGTTAGATCACAAGCGTTGGGATTGAAATTGCTTATTGTGAAGGCAAACTATAGACATGCCATAATTACTTCATTATAGTGTGGCAAGCTTTACACTGAATTTGCTTAACATTTCCCATTATAACTCCCCTTTTTCAGTTATTTGTGAAGGTAAAATCATTCAAGCACAGGCAATCTGCGTTATCTAAGAATGTTCTTACAAATACTAGAAACTCAACCATATCTCTGAAAGTCACTAGGAAAAAAGAATATGCTTTTTTTTTTTTTTTTTTATCAGAACATGCTAGGCTTGTTCGCTACTCAAAAATCCAGTATGAAAATACTGTTAACTAGGGACTTTATATCAGTCTTGCTATCTGAACTTGTAATTACACAAGGATTCTACATGATATTCTAGTTAATGTATATTTCTCTCTTTTGTGTATTAATTTTCTGGATAAGCCAGTTTTGTAATTCCTAGTCTATAATGCCGCAGAAGTATGCTTCTCCTGCCTCCAGAGCAAGAACCTAACTGGGTTTGAGGTGGGAGCTGCAATGCACTGTCTAAATTCCTGCTTTTTGAAAACTGCTGTGAAATATTATGCCAAATGTGTGCTTGTACAGGAGGCCTGGGAAGAGGGTACCAGAGCAAAAGGAATATATCAGGCCTTCTCGGTTGTTGGTTGACTGCACAAGACTGTGTTATTAGGATTGATGTCTCCACAGAATCCCCCCTGCCTTCTATTTACTCTTTCAGTTAGATGTGAAGTGCCCTGGGAAAGGCAGGGGCAGCAGGTTTGGAGAATCTTCTTTAAGGACAAACACTTTGTCATTCCTGGAATCCCACTCTGCATGTACGAAGTTTCTGGGACATCTGGAGGGGCGTTTTTAATGGCATTACGTTTTTGGGTTTTTTTTTCTCGTTTTAGCCACTAGAATTGCAAGTCTGTTAAGAGGAGATGAGTTGGGTTTGTAACTTAGTTCTATTATCAAGTCAGTGTATGGGTGCTCCTCCTGTAAACGGAAGAAATAACAGTGTTAAAGAGTGGAAACTAAATTCTTCTGGTATATTATTGCCTATAGTGGTATTAGGCATGGCTTCGGAAGTTACATATTTCCACAGGAGAAATCTCTGTCTCAAGTCCTTAGAAGCACTGAATTAGGTGTAATTTCGGAATGTGCTCAAGTTAGTCTGACTCTCAGTGATTGCACTGGTTTGTATGAGAGGCTATAAATAGTTCTACAAAGGAGAGAAACCGAATCATTCTGCATTGTTATTTATTGACGCAGAATAGTATTTTTCAGCAATGATTTCTTCACAAGTCAGTAATAGAGAACTTTTCTCTGGTTTTCTGTGTGTATCAAAGGATGGAGGCAAAATAACTTGACCCCTGATGACCCCCCCCGAGTTCAGTAAACACAGAACTTTAAAAGGAACATGTGCATGTATGTGTTTACTGATTCCACTGAGGAGATAAATAGCTTTCACTTAGAAATGTACTTCACATTAAAAACATGTGCTAGAAAGAAATGTTATCTAGAAAGTGCATTCTCACTCCACTAGAAAAAGTTTTAGAAGTTTGAAATTCAGCATCACAGGGTTTTTTCTGTTTGTTTGTTTTTTTGTTTGTTTTAAATAAAACCATTGGCAAATTTGCACTGGCAAAGCAGAAAATAAACCAGAATACTTCTTGCATTCTTGCTGTTTTCTTCCTTTTCAAGCAAAACTTTTGTTACATACTTGAAATTTGTAGTCATTATTGAGAGATGGGAATTACAAAAGCTCTAGCAATAAGTTGGGTAGTAACTACTGACCCCAAACCAGTAAGAGCATATTTCTGGCTTTCAGCCTCATTGTTTTACCATGTCACATGCATTTCCCTATACTTCCCGTGCCTGTTGTTGTACCTGTCTACCTTTCAGGTGGGACGGGTGTGCAGTACCAGCAGAGCCATGCCTGAGACTGCGTATGTACCACCCGTTGCTGCTGGGTTACTCGGGGTGGTGGGAATACAGTTGCATGGGCTTCAGCGTCTCAGCAAGAGCTCTGCACTTTGAAGTAGGCTTGTGGAGTGTGTGGGAACGTGGTCTATTAGTCACATTCCAGATGTCCATTTGGGTACTAGCTGCTATTGTGACACTAATATTAGCAACAGAAGCGTCTTTACAAAGGATCCTCCTGCATTAAGGAGTTACTGCGAGCAGCCAGAGCTGTCTCAGGCTGGGGGGAGGCAGCTGCATTCTTGGGTCTGCACTAACACCTGCTCCAGCAGGTGTCTTCAGGAGACTTGCAGGGAGAATCTCTGAAATACAACTTTAAGCAATTCTGAAGTGAACTAACACAGGGAAATATCTTTGGCAAATGTGATTTACTGCCAAAATATTATTCCTGCTGTTGGTCACTATTGCTGATTTATGAACAAGTGCTGTGATTTGCATTCCAAAATTGTGATTTATAGACCATGTAACTTACAGGACAAGTGGCTGATTTATTATAGTGAAGCTGTATTACAGTTATGTCACTGTTGCTATTATAAACTCCTGGTTTCATGGATTTATAACTTGCCTATAAAAATTGCTCTAATTGAAACTGTTTTCTCTCAATTGCCTGGCCATATTTAAGGGCCTGAGAAAGGCAGAAGAGTTACTTCATTGTGAGTCTGATTCTACACGTGGGATTAAGAATATTTTGAGTTTTAAAATGTTGAAGATGCTTAACATGTGATATTCCAGAGGATTTAATGCTTCTACTGCAGCTGTCTCTCCAGAGACGCAGTGATTACCCTAGACCAAAGTCCAGCAAGTGATTTTTATTCATGAGTGTCTTTATGAATTCTCTACAAATGCAGCTTTAATCAGCCCTGAGAAGTACTTAATTTGCATTAAAAGCCACACAATCATTGTCTTGAACCAAATTGGCCAAATATTTGTTTCTGCATTAAGCTTATTTCAGCCTATTTCATATGTGCTTCCATGTCACTGCAGAATTCCATCTGTGCTCCAAAGTTTCATGAGGCAGCTCTGAGGTGGTGGCATCGGGCAGTCAGCAGAGGGGATTGTCCTCCCACCCCCTTGGCAAAAATCTGGACAGCAGATAGCACTGAATGTGAGCTTGTGTATAACTTTTAATGCAGGATCAGTCTTTACCTTTTATGTCAGTGTGGTTGTAATTCTGGAAATGAATTATCATATTTGAAATATAATTCTAGATGACAGACTCTCTGGCCAAACTGATGAAAAAAGTTTGCAGTGCTGCTTAGAGAGGCAAAAAGCCCCCAACCCTTCCTTCTGCTCCTGTCTTATCACCAAGAGTAATTTTAAGAGGATGGTAAAAGTCTTGCACAGGGCAAACATGAGAATATATTAAACTGTCTCCTAGAAAATGTCTCCCTCCCTCTTTAATTTGTCTTAGTGATTTGGCAAGGGTGCAGGTGGGGCCAAGTCATTTGAGGAAGGTAGAAGGAAGTTAAATGTCCTGCATATGAAAGAGATTTAATAACACTCATTGTTTGCTTATGTGTCAGTGCAGGTAGAGAATATGTTACTGAGAAGGTTGAGAAAGAACAGTAGGAATTTATTTATTTTCTTTTTAAAAATAATTTTATTTTTAAACTAGCGATCAGTTAGTGAGTTAAATTAATTTCTCAGATTTTAGGGAGCAGTTACTGAAATGAAGATCCAAACAAGACAAAGACATTAAAACAATTCTTTCTCTTGTGAATTTGGCATGCCCACTTGCTGGAGGCGGTGAGGCCAACAGATTGCTTCAGGTAACATTAATAAACCCAACAACACATTTGTTCTTGGCAGTGCAGGCAGAGAATAGGTGCCATGTTGCCATAGGAGGTTCAGGAGGATGACATTTTTTTTTTCTGAAATCATTAACCCAGTAAAATGAATTAACAGAGTCAAGCATGTTTGGAAAACTTCAGCTCAATTCTCAAAAGATGCCCCAAAAGAGTCGCAAATGTTAGGATTTATCAGAAAATGAATAAATAAATCAGAGGGCATTATCAAGCTCTTTTATAAATCTGTAGTGTACTTGTGTACTTGCAATTGAAATTCTTCATCTACCTCCATTGCTTGCTGTTTAAAAAATAGCGTAGTTTAATAAAAGCATGAGATGAATCTGAAACTGATGTTCAAGTGAGTGTTAAGGCTTCCATCCAAGGGCTGGTGATACACACCAAGATGCATCATCCAGAAGAAAGGATGGCCAAGACACACAACAGAGATCTCTAAGATGCAACACAGAGAAGACCTTTTGGCAATATAGCTTGTTGTCTCTTTTCAGAGAAGAAGTAGGGCATGTCAACTGAAATTAAGAGGTGCCGGGCTCAGGAGAAAGAAAAGAGGATGGCTCAAACGGGAACTTTGCCACAAGAACATGATGAAAGTTTATATGGGTCAAAAATGGTGTACTCAAACACAGAAAAAATCTATTCGGAGCTAGCTAATGTCTTCTGGCTCAAAACCTCCTTGTCCTGCAGTTCCCCAGAGGTTGGGTGACCTGTTTTAGAGAAATGTCATTGTGTGCTCACCTTTTTCTGCAGCCACAGTATCAAATAATTGTCTGTGTTCACAGTTTACTGCTGTTGAGGATGGAACAGAGGAACCTGGGGTCTGACTCAGTGCTATCAGCTTACATGTCAGCCCTGGGTTTGCCTTAATGGGATCTAAACGTGCGCTAGCAAAGCAGAGGGAAGCTTTGAGTTGACTCACAGAAATGTTTGTTACTTTTTGTATCATTTTCAGTGGTGAATATTTGTTTTGCATAGTCTTACAGTTTGTTTATAGTTGAGATGGATTTACAGGTTTAAAAGCTTGCTGTAGTCTCGGGGATTTTTTGTTTTGTTCTTTAAACCCCAAACAATTTTGCTTTCTCAGACAGCTTTTTTTTTTTTATTATTTTATTCAGAAGCTCCTGACTGTCCTTTCAAACCCCAAAATGGAAACTGCGTATTGTGAGAGTAGCGCAGAAACTCTTACTGAAAGATTGCTGTTGACACTTGACTTGGCTGATTTCTTGTGTGTAGAAATGAATGCGGTTGCTTTTGCATCTGAACAAAAAAAAAGCCATGCTCATTTGGCTTTGACATCCAAAGCACTTAAAGCAGATTTGGGAGTATTGAAACTAAGTTTTCTCATCAGTATTCTCTGATGATGCCACCACATGAAAAAGCATGCTTAAGTTTCTTTACCTGTTTCTTCCATCTGTAGAGCACATATGGTTATACTTAGCTAACTTAGAGTGACTGCTCTGGTATTTAATTGCTCGGTAAATAATTAACTGTTTGTGGATCTAAGTTGTAAATAGAAAGAAATTACTGCTATTGCTTAATGGTTGTAAGAATGTCACCTAGAGTGAGTACCAGGGCCTCAGAGGTCTGACAGAGAGGCCAGTTCAGTGGTCAAGTAAATGTCAAGCTGAGTTTCAAAAGCACATTATTCTTTTTGTCCTTACAAAACAATGTAATTCCCTCAGAATTTCTCCTTCTATGTGGGGGATTGTTTGTCACTATTTTTTACTGTCTAGACAGAACCTGAATATGTCATATCTGGTCTTTCTAACATGGTTTTCTAAAGGGTACTTAGTAACAGGTATTTTGTGTCAGAACGTATTTGATGCTAGAGACATGTCACTCTAAAAAATGTTAGCTGTCATTTGAAGAGTCAATCAAGGAGGCTGGAATGATTATTGCAAGATGTAGTGAAATCAATGCAGAGAAATGCTATGTTTCATACTTCATTTAGATGGATCACAGTGTGCTTCATTGAATCCTTTTCTTTGCAATCGAATTGTCTTTCACCAGAACTTGACAAGGAAGCAGACAAATCACTTCAAAAATCATCAGTTGATGATTTGCATAGGAGTCATTTGGAATGACTCTTCTGAGCTGTTGCTTTGCAATGTCGGTAGGGTGTTTAGCAAAATTTCCTGGAGTGGACTAGCCACAGTACAGTTTCACCAGCACTTTAGAAAATGCATTCTGAAAGATTGATTGCTGTACTCAAAGCAATACCGGTCATGAAATATACCTCTGGATAAAGCTCACAGATTGAGAGTTTTCTCATTTTATTTTAGTCATGAAAAATACTATTCTTTAACGTTTATAGTGAAGGTCACAAGAATGACAGATGTAATCAAGTCTCTTAATAAAGAATCAGATACATAGCAACTCTTTGACATCTCTTCTATTTTTGATTTGATATCCATATTGTAATGAAGTACCAGCCTGGGTTACGTCAACCAATTAAAACTGAGATTCTGACCAACTTTGAACCCATGTGTTAGTGACATCACAATTCTTTTTTTATTAATCAAAAGAAAGTCACATCTGCAGAAAGGTGAGTTAGAAGAATATTCTATAACCATTTAAAAGTTAATCATTATTCTAAATCCTTGACTTTCCACTTCACTTCATACAGGTTATAATCCCCCTTTGTCTGATACCTTTTGTAGTTCTCAGGAGTCCCTGAATGTGCATATAGCAGTGTTCCTGAAAAAGGATACTACTACTTCATTAGAAGTTCTAGTTATTTGTCAAAGGATACCCAATTTAAGCACTGCCATTATTATTTTACTGTGTGCTTTAAGAGTTTGGTATTAACAGGGTAGGTGGAATAATACCGGAAGCCAAATTTTTTCCCCATCCAACTGTTAATAAAACCCCCAACTTCAAGCACACAGTAAGCCATTGTAAATTGACTGAAATTTGTAATTGGTTATGAGATTGAATTTTTGGATTATAATACTCTAATGGTGTTTATTTCACTAATCACACTATGCCACTAATCTCAGTGGGTTTTAGATTTGATATTGAATGGTTAATCCCATAGCAGACCGTGTTTGATAAGGCATCTCTGCCAGTATATTAAGAGGATTATTTTCCTTAACCACAAGTCATTGGAATGACAAAGTGATTGTCTTTAGCAGAAGCAATGAAGTTGAGTTTCTTGGTTCCCTATGGTGGGACTAAAGCCCAGGGGAAAAGCACAGGGAAACTCTAGAATGATAGTTTTTTTTTCTTTTAATTCTACGGCTGTCTGTGCAGACCAAAACTGCCCCTGCTCTGATGGAGATAAGTAACGGTTTCATATTCTTGGGTTTATCGGTTTTGCAGCTACTTCGTAATCAGCGATCATAGCTAAATCCATATTTTATTATAACAGAGAAGAAAGAAAATATATTATGTCCCTACCAAATACAAAAATTTCCTACAAGAAATGTAAAACTTAAAGATCCCCGATACACTCTTAGTTGTGAGCATACATGAGTTGGTGTGGTATAGTACGTTACACGAACCAGTTTTTCTTCTAAGAACCCTTCTTTGTAAGTAAATTTGGTTCAGTTTTGTAACATTTGAGACTAGTTGTCATGGAAACGCAAAGCTCGATGATGTTTTTCAATAGTGCTGATTGGGTAGAAAAAATATTTTGACACCATGTTATTTTCATCTTGAAAACTTGGTTAAAAAACATCTTAACATTGTTGTGTAAAGTCAAGAGCATAACACAGGAGAGGCACTCATTTAACATAGCTGTCATGATAATATATTACCTTCTTACAACAATTTTTAAAATGGATTATTGTTGCTATGGCATCAAGTACAAGAAAACCCACCATGACTGCTGGAGTACTATCAGCAAAACAGTAGAGCTTGCTTATTTTCCATATCCCCAACTTTTTCTATGTAGCGTTTCATGTTGTGTTCATCTTCCATGCACCATGTTAGAATAGAGCTAGTGCAAAGGTACTCTTTTGGTTTACTTTTACATCCAACAATTTCTAATGTCATCCTTTACATTATTTTCCTACAGTTGCTTAGTAGAGACCTGCTAAGTATGTTAAAATGACTGAATTTAATCTTGTTAAAATGCAATGAGGCCATGTAAGATATCTGCCTTGGTGTGACTGTGTCCTTACTGGAGGTCTTTCCAGGTCTTTCCCAGTTTTGTCCCTCAGCATTTTATAGTTGATGTGAATGACTAGAACTCTGCTGACCTAATAAAATCATTTTGAATTAAAGTAGGTAGAAATTGTGCTGAGATTCATAGACCTTGAAATTTGACTGTGGTCCATTGAAGCCCAGGTACTTATTACATGCGTTTTTTGAGAAATATGGTATAAATATTTGGAAATTAGTAAGAGCATGGCTAGAGCTTGCTGTTGTCTCTAGAGAAGTGAGCTAGAACATTTCCCATTCTAACCTGCAGGCTTTAATCACCAGGCTAAATGCGGTAGTACAGAAGTTATCTGTGAGATTAGTTTTATTTGCTTTTGAGATTTTGATGTAATTATTTGGTAATGTGGTATTTTCCGCAGTAAATTACTTAAAACTCCCATTCTGCAGGTGGGAGGGCTGAAGCACATGGAAGTGAGTTTTCAGGTGATTACTGCATAACGTAGCAGAGCTCAGGTGGGAGGTACGATGGCTGGTGTCCCACGCTGTCGCCTTACCTGTAGGAGCAGAAGGATTGGCCCCTGAAGGGCAATGAGAGTGTACAAGGGGCAGGGAACAAAGACCAGTTCTTTAAAGCCTTGTCCTTCTCAGCAAAAGTGTGCTGGAAAGGAAGCCCACCCCCCACGGTGTAGTGAAATCAGTTTCTGTGTCTGGAAGGTGCCTTTTTGTGGCCTATTTGACATTGCAAAATGGTTTTAGAGCCCTGGATTCTTTTAGAACAGTAGCACAGGGTAGGTTCTGTTCTTCCTAATCGTGTATAGTCTAAGGAGGTGCTTGAATATATTTAGATGCAATTTAGATGCAAAGACCTTTACTCAGAAGTTTGTTAGCATATTGGCTGTGAGGAAAGAGAAGGTGAAATATTTGACACGATTTGTATTTTCACAATGTCCTCATTAGCCATAAGAAATACTTCATCCTTTCATTTAAGTGTTTCCCATTCAGAGGAAGAAAGAGCAATGTTCAGGGTGTTTCATTATTTGTACAAACTAAAATAGTTGACCTCTTGTGGCTGCATAAGCACAGCTGAAGTTGGTGAGGTTGCCTAATACGATGTGGAAGTGATGTTATTAACCCTTCAATCTATATTCTTCACCTGCACTTCACCCGTGACGTGTTATTAATGTACTGTCTTGTAATGTAAAATACTGCCAAGTTTGGAAACTGTGTTCCTTCAGATGAGTTCTTTTGAGGTTTTCTTCTGATCTTTGTGTGATTTCTGTCATGCTCTGATACATAATTACATGACTAATGTCTTTGAAATTTTAAGCATTTGGCTTACTGTTAAATTTGCACACTGAAGAAGAAAAAAAAATGCAGAAGATTAAATAAAAGCTCAAAGTAGGTCTAAATCCAGCTTAATAATACTTTTGTTTGTTTGTTTGTTTGTTTTTTTATTATACACTATTCCTAAGACCCAAAACCAATCAATCAAACAAAACTTAGGACCAGGATGGGTTAGAAATACCGTATCAGCAAAGTTATCTAGGAAATAATCAAAGGAAATAATTTGATCATTTTGCCCAGCAAACTCTCTTGAGTTGCACTTTATTAGTACACTTGGATTTCAATTCATCCCTCAGGTAAGCAGCTGAAAATAGATTTCATTTGAGGGTTGTGTACCAGCTTCCGTCATGACTACACTTTGTCTCGTGAGTAAATTTTAGGCATTAGGAAAGATGGTATATAATAGATTGCAGGGTCTGCTAGGGACTGGAGGCTTCAGCATCAGAGACTTCTTCACAGTGAAATAGTTGTAATGAATATATGTATGGAAAATACAGTAAGGAAGACTGATGTATTCAAGATACACACAATAATCTCTAACCAGCAGATCAGATAATGATTCACAACTCGAGCTTCACCAGCAAGGGCTGTTGTCTCATCTCTGACTTCCCAGGTTGTGCCTTTTACCTGTATTTGCTTTTCATATACAGAATGTTTGACAGGACAAGAAAGTAATAAATATTTCCTCTACTAAAATACTGTAAGATGATAAAAAGAAATTTAATGAAAAATTCAGCATTTATGAATCTTTGAAAGGGGTCAAACTGCTAGTAAAAACAACATAACTTTTAATGACTTTTATAGTAAAGAATATTTGGATGTGTAAGTAATTTTTTTTTTTTTTTTTACAGTATAAATTTAGAATAAATTATCCAGGCCTTTTGTGAAACAATTAACAATAAAAAATTCTCAAGGCAATTTTGTCCTGAATGTTATGGTTATAATAGTAATACTTGTTTGCAGACCCCTAGCAGATTTATGTAGAAATGTTCCAGCAGTTAATCACCTTTTACCTAAAAGATATATTAGAGAAATAACATGTACTACAATAGCATCAATATCTCTGTCTCCAACTTCAGATTGTTAAAGAGAAGAAAAAAAACAGTTTGTGCAATAAAGGTTGAATGAGTACTAAGGAAATAGTTTATTTCTAGTGAGACTTATGAGGCTTGACAACATGTTTGATGAGTCAGTAAATGGGTGGAAGTTATGGAGGTAATGTGCTGTACGGAGGGGGAGTGTGAGCGTGAGAGGGGAAGGACCAGTTACGGATGTCTCCGAAGCTGAGAGCGCTACTTGTGGAGCAGTACTCTTGGGAAACAGGCAATGCAGAAAGGGGGAGGAAACACTGGATTATTTCTCTTGAAAAAGCATAAAATGCATCTAAATAGTAGTGTAGTGCCTTAAATAGTAAACCGTCTGGAGGAGAACAGTTCTCTCACAGGAACTATAGGCATTTCTGTAATGCTTGTCTTTATACCTTTTTGGCTGTGTTTTTATTGTTTCTTGTCTTTACTGTGAGGTGGGGTGTTTTGGTTTTGGTTGTGGTGTTTTGGTGGTGAGGTTTTTTTGGTTTGGTTTGTTGGGTTTTTTTCTTCTGGAAGTTTGTAATCTGAATTACAGAGAATTTTCTGGAAACAGGAAATTCTCAACAGTACCAAGGAGATTGTTTCTAAAAACATCCTTTTGAGAAAAGTAAATGATACAGTTTGCAGGAAATGGACTTTGAATTAAATTTTCCGTAGCATTTTGGAAGATGTGAAAAATGAAATTGAATTACTCTTGTCAGCTGTTAAGGTTTTAAAATGTTGTTTCAAAAATGTTCAGAATCCTAAAATTAATTTTGGTGTAGTTCAGTATATAACAGGGAAAAATACAAAGTGACGTGCTGCATAGAAATAGCAGGTGCAGACTTACATTTCTGTAACTACAATTAAATTCGGGTTTTGGTGCTCACAGAAAGCAGCTTAGCACATTAATAATAGAAAAATATAAATGCTTTAAAAAAGCAATATTGAATGAATTAAAATCCTGTGAAGGGAACTGTTCTTGTATAAATGTGATTTATTCTAGGAATACCATAGCCTCTCAGTTATTTTCCACCTTGAATCTCAAATTTAGGGCCCCATTATCTGGTAAACCCCATATTTAATAGCGAGGACTGAATCTTTACTTGCTTTGTATTATCCACTGAAGTCAGTCGAGTGGGGACTTCTGTCAGCTGAATTCTCCCCTTGTTGCGGGGTGGGGTGGTATTTGGTTTTACAATCTACAATTTACTGCAACGATAATGATACTGAGAATTAGAAGCGCAGAAAATGTGTTAGACTTAGCTTGAGTTCAGAATGTACATATTTTTCCAAGTTTCATCCCGTAGAGTCTCAGCTGCCAGTTTTGACAGTCCCAGATGTCGGTATGGCAAACTGCATAGATACGAGTCATTTTTGCTGCTGCACTGTATTTGGCTAATTTCCTTTCTCACTATTTTTTATGTTTAAGGCTCCACAATTAAAATCCACAGCCGTGCTTTTCTGTGTGGTTTCCTATTCCCTTAAACTAAAAAAAAACCACAGACAACAAAAACCTAAAAATCTAATGATAAAAAAATAACAGTAAGAGTGTAATTAGAGCTTGATGCCATAACTGCAAGGCATATAAAAACTGCACTTGATGGTATCGTATTGTTGTTTTGCACTCATAAAAGCTAGAAGACCAAGCCAATAAATTTAAATTAAGGTTCTGCTGAAGCTTTGGAAGGATCAGCTTATGTCACCAAAGTTTCATATTGCTGAGAGAGAATGGTTGTGTGGGATTCCCTCAGAAATAATACAGAATGGCTTATTTTGATTGTTAGGCTTGGATTCAGCAGATTTGAGTACAGTTGGGATATTTGGGTACAGAATGTTGCAAGTACCTTTAGGCAGTTTGCTTTGGATATTTTTAGTACCTGGTGCTGATATCCCTGAGCTTGCACAGGGAACTTGCAGCCTTGGGAGGTAGAGTTTAGCAGGTTGGGTACAGCAGTAGACTACTCTTTCTACTGGTTTGGTGATTGGAGCTGATCTGTTTTTACCCTCAAGAGGAGCACGCACTTTCCATCTGCTTTCTTTTAATACCTGTGAATTGGGGAATATTAGAATATTTGAAGTGTTAGTTCCATAGTTTACTCTACATCCAACAGGTAAATGGTCTCAGACTGGGCATTGACTGGTAGATGGTGTGAGGTCCTTATCACATAAGAAAAAATTGATTACCAGTTCATAATCTTGCACAGTATAAATGCTCCAAGTTATAGGCTTTTATTTCTCAAGTTAAATTTTTACCTAAGTACAGATAAAAATGAACACTGGCCACTAGTGAACGAGTTATTTGGGTGATCAGAAATGGACAAATAGAGTCTATTAGCAGTACTGAAAAGTCTATTTTTCCTTGTAGTTGCTCTTTCTTTCACTGAACTGCTAAGTAAGAAAAAAACATACATAAAAAAGACCTATCTCTCATAAAGCTTTTAACATTTTAATATTACTTCATATCTGCATAAAAAAGTGTTTGGTTTTTCAGAAGCAGTGACCTAAAATAAAAGACATAGAGTGATGTTGACCTGCCACTTTGGCATCTCCAATTGACCATTCTGTCTCTAGGGTTCAGCAAAGGGACCCTGTGACATTTTGAAATTATCCGTCCAGGAAGACAAAAACCTTGGAGGTTTTAGATTTTTTTGTTGCTGATTTTATTATGGCTCTACAATTTTATCCTGGAATTATTTTAGTATTTTACTTTATCTGAGTTATGCTTATGTCATAGTTTTCCTTTCATTGGAAAATACTGAAGCAAGAACAACCAGTATTGCAGTGACCAGAGCCTTCATTTTGTGTGTGTCTGTGTGTGTCATCCACTTCAAGTCCCCTGTAGAAATCAAGCACTGTAGCACTTCCCACCGTTAGGTGTTCTCTGTTGCAGGGAGTCTTCTCACTTCTAGTGCCTTTATATTCCTGCATATTTGACACCACTGTATCTAAAACAAACTCATTGGAAAACTTTGCATCTGGCAGTATTTATGATTATGGATATTTAAACACTGATAGATGTATATTTAGAGCATTACTGAACAGCTCTCAAGTTCAGTCTACGTGGAAAAGCAATTATATGGATCGCTGATTAGGGAGTCTCCTTGGCAGAGTTTAAAATTGTCCTGGAAAAGGTGATTTAATCAACAAGCCTTTGCAGTCAACACAATGCTCTTATACACAGTCTTCCTTAGTGTTGAAAGCTCACTGCTGAGCAAACTCTAGTCCAGATATAATCAAATTGAAATCTCAGCTATCTTATCCAAGATGATTAGACTTGACAAAATCAGTCACCCAAGGATACTTTAGGGTACTGTCATCATGGAACTTTTGGAAAGGTTCTTCTACTGAAGAAGATTTGTGAGCTGATGATAGTTAGAAAATTATGTTCTCAGTATTTGGAACATGAAATGCCAGTTTTCACAAGGAGTTATGAGACTATGGGCTGACAACAGCAAAATAATTACTGCTACTTCACCTCTGCTGCAGTTCTGGAAAGTATGGTGGGTAGCTGGTGTCATTAAAAGAGAGACAGATGTCTACAAATGTTAAAACAACTTCTAGAAGATACGGCAGTTATCTTAGTGACAATATTCTCTGTCCCCATTGCTTGCATTCCCCAAGCAAAGAGGCAAGGAGGCTTTCAAGAACATGCATTCAGGAACTTCCTTCTGTGGCTTTTGGAATCCACTACATCTTTTACCATGTATGAAGAACTCATATTTTTGGAACATAGCCATTCTGTTTTGCATTTTATCCTGTGGGGAGACCTAAAAAAATGATTAGAAACAGACAGCATGATTCTCACCTCTGCCTGCCTGCCTCTTAAATTTCATTTTAAATTTTCAGCAATGTGCAGTATCAGTGATTAATCTTTTTGACTCCATAAACACCATAAAATACTATCAAGACTCCCAGGATGCTTACATAGAGATGATAAGGAGTGCTGTAGGAATACCTTGCAGCAAAAGGTGACAATTCTTTAAGCTGCCTGTTACTCCATGGAGCTGAGCCTTGCATGCTGCTGGATTGACGAGTCCCCTGGCATTGTTAGGAGCCCCATCTAAGGGCCCACATCTCTGCTAAGATGCCTCTTTACACAGAACTCAATTTGCTGAGCAGCCCCCCTTGCTGACACAGCTTTTCACCTCTTACACAAGAGAGTGGCAGCAGCCCTGGAACATCCCATGAATTATGTATCTCTCTCATGTATGAGTCATGCTCTGTTCTGGAACTGTGCAGATGGCTGCCAGATCCCTGACTGGTAAAACAGGAGATTCTGTATTGCTTTGCTTCCTGGAGAGTAAAACAAAGCATAACTACAGCAGCAGGCGATCCTGAAATACTGTAAAATTCCTTCTGCTCTGATGCAGTACATTTACTCCATCTCTGTATTAACAAGAGAAAGTATATGGGAAGATTTCTGCCTACTTTAAGTCATTTCATTCTGGCAGATTAGAAAAAAAAGGCTTTCATTATAATGTCTAGTGGATCTTGATTCAAGCCCCAGCAACCTTCAACCAAAAACTTATTCTGATTCCAAGACACAAAGATGCATCTTTCCTAGAAAAATTGCTTATGGTGGTGCAACTTTGAAGGAGCTTTGTTGAGCTGATGCAGCTTGCAGACTGCACAGAAAGCCTCAAAATACTACAAAGTATATGCAATTAAGTGGAATGTAAAATCCAAATTGATTTGTGCCTCCTTATCACAACAGTCCATCAGAACATAGTAAATGCATTGGAATAATGGAAAATCCACTTGCTCTTTTCTGTGCCATCTCTTTCAGATTAATGTCTGTGAAATACCCGAGGAATGCTTTTACAGTACAATTGTTTGCTTGGTTTTATGCAAGCAATTTGCAGGGCTCTTTTCAGCTATCCACCTACTAAACAGAACCTTTTTGGAAGTAAAGCTAAAAGGAAGAAAGTAAAAAATACTTTATAATCTAAGTGTTTTGAATGTTCTACATCTTAAGTCTGTAGGAAACGGGTGGGCTTTTTCATTCTACTTTTCCTCCTTTTTTGTCCTCTGAAACATTTTTGTCTCTCAAAGAACAGTGACATCCAGTGGCAGGTTGATTGACCATGTCTGAATGTTGATGTATAATCATTGCATAATGGTATTTTCCCTTATATTGAGATTTAAAAAGAATGTGGTCTTTCAGATCGTTTTAGGTTACAGTAGTCATTAATCTGCCACTGTTTGTTTCTAAGGGCCAAAGAGGTCAAGTACGCCAAATGACTATTACTGCAGCCTGTTCTGCACCCCTGGATCACACCTCAAAGGTGTATCAAACAATCAAGGCTTTTTTGTTCAACTATAGCTAGTTCACACAAGCTAGTGGAACGTTCTTAGTTTTAGTAAAAGGTTAAGAAATAGAGTGTGAATGTTGACAAACAGGTTAGTATGCTTTTATGCAGGTTACTAGCATCTTCGGAGAAGTGGAGAATCTCATTTAGTGGATCAGTTGCGATAGGATTTCAAAACCGTTGGTGATAGTGTAAAACTTCATATACTTCATATACCACTTCTTTTTCATCAGGCTGTATATTGAGGACCTGCAAATACAGTTTGATCTGCCAGACACTTTTGCATTTCTCTGTACTTGGCCCATATCACCGAAGGGCAGTAGAAGTGATGAATAGTCCTGTTCCCTCTCAGTTTTGTTCTGCCACCTTCAGCTCATAGCACTTTCTGCTTCCAGTCTTCCATCCTTCATTATTATTCACTTCTCCCTTTCTTTTATGCATTTCACCGCCCTCTTCCTTTTTCTCCTTCCTCCCCACTTTCATTTTTCTTTAACCTGTGCATGCTTCTGTAATGAAATTGAAACAAGTATTCAGAAATGTGAGACAGTCTTTCATACTTTGTGCATTGCATTTTTGTTTGCAGCTGTCCCGTTCATCCTTTTGTCTGTTTGGTTTAGTTTAAGTGGAAAATGTACCATACCGGGGGTTCCTAGCCATTCTGCTGCAGTCTGACTGACGTAATCATGAATAATAATTTTTCTGCTTTATGAACTTGTACTGTGTTTTATAGCTGTGGATAAATCGTCATAGAGAAGCTAACCACACTTTATTACTCAGGAATTTACTTTGGATGCTTATGTTGAAGCACATCGGATCTGATTCACAGATGCTTAGGACACCCATAAATCCAAAGAAATGGATTAAAGCCCGTGGGTGCTTTATGATCAAGTTGCTGTAATCTCGAGGAATCAGAAATTAGGGATTTTTCAGGCAAAAAAACTAACAAGTTTTCTTATTATACTGTGGCCAGTAGTTAATTGTACTGGCTCCAGTGATGATACAGGATAGTCATTCTTGGTCTGGGCAAGAATGAAAGATAGTGGCCATCAGGAAGAAGTGAAAGGCAATCCATTTCAGAAGACCACTCAAACAATTCAACAGAATTGAAATTTTCCCCGTTCCCCTTACTGCTGAGAATGTCTTCTGTGCTGAATATAGATTACCATTTTTTGCTGGCTTTGGATTTATAGGTATGTGAGACAGAGACATTTCATTTGCTGAATTACTCTCTGACTATAGCAGTTGTGATCCTAACCCAGTCCCCACCTGCTCTCTCCCTCCAATATTATTCTGCTCTATCTCCATGCTGCATCTGTTGTGTTATCAATATCCCATAATACGGATAGCTTACGCCTGAAGAAAAGCAGACTGCTCTTATTTTGGGTAAAATACTGGTGCTGTTTCCTGTTATTATTGACACACACGTTGTCGCTTGATTGAAATTCGCCCAGGAGTTGTGCTGACTAAATGCTGGGGAAGGTCTGCTGAGTGGTGACTGATACTCCCAGGAGACCAGCTCTTCATTCTTGATGGGGAGCTTTTTTGAGGATGGATTTAGACCAAGTCCATCTGTTTATGACAGACTGTCCATCATGTTACAGTGTCTGCTATGACAAAAAATGTAGTTGATAGGCTTAAAACAAATGAAAGTAAGAAAAGTCTCGCCACACAAAAGCTTACTTCATGAGAGAAGTGTCAGAAGTAATTATACTGAGTGAGTTTTTATACTGGTGGAGTCACCATCCCTGACTGTGTTTAAGAGTAGATTAGATGTGGTGTTGAGGGATCTGGTGTAGGGGAGAACTTGTAGAGTAGGGCTGATGGTTGGACTCAATGATCCCAAGGGTCTCTTCCAACCTATATGATTCTATGATTCTATGAAAGTTAAAAAAACAACAAATAAACTTGTAGAGCAACATAGCTGTTAGAATGAAAGTGTTTATGCCCAGATGAACAGCTCTTCAAAAAATTCAGTTAGATTTATGAACAGCACATAAATTTTGTGACAGCTGGTAATTCTGTTAAGCATAGCAAACCTACAGGCAAATAATATCAACAATTTTAAATAAAAGATTAAACAAACCCCATTATTCTACACAAAAGGTGCATGGACATGGCTATGTGTGTGTACACGTGGATGTGGTGAGTGAGCACGGCAGTGAGAGCATGTTTTCGGACGTACTTGCTCAAAGTAACTGGAGTGTTTTCAGAGCAGAGGGAAAACTGAGGTAGGTAAGACACGACACGGAAAACTTCTAATGAAGAACAAAAAGTAGACGAGGAGTAGGATGGTCTGCAGGAGTTGTTCGCCTCTGGCACGCTCCAGGCATTTTTAAGACACTTAAGGCCATATCAACTTAGGAAATAACATTACTTTGTTCTGTGGTCTTATGAACTAACTTGGCTTCTTGCAAAACTTCCATAGCTTTTGATCTTTTTTTCCTTTCCTCATGTTCTTCTGCCAAAGTAGAAAAAGGGGCAGAATCGAAATGCATAAATGCATGGCTTTTATGTGAACTGCATCTCTAACGACTTCCCTTTGTACTTGTTGAATTTTAAGCTACTCTGACCAAGTTGTTCTTATTAAATCTAGCCCTCTGAGTCTGTTTAGTTCCTGCAGTGGGTTCGAGGGGACTAACTTTCCAAATGTAATGCATTGTGAGGTTAACACTTGCAGTGGAACAAGTTAAAGGGTCCATGAAGTTGCTATCTCATAGTCTTTGCTGTTGACACCTTACTGGTTGTTTC
>VZTM01017599.1:14969-36324 GCA_013400555.1 Jacana jacana | reverse complement strand
CCACAACCTAGTGGTTTTCTGAGTAGTTCATGTCAGTTTCGTTTTCTTGGAAATCTCCATTGACTGAAAACAATGCAACCACCAATAAAACCAAAAAGGTAGTATTCAGAACAAAAGGCACAAGGGCAGAGCTATTGGAAAGTCTCAAGTCTTCCCAAGTTTGATGAAGATTCTGTTATCTGCACTCAGTTAAAGTTGAATGCATTAAAATTAAAGCTTTGGTGTTTTAAAGAGATTCACAGGCATGAAATCAGAGTAAAAAGTAATAGCCATTGATTGTGGATACTGGAGGCATTAATGATACTCTTAAAAAAAAAAATCCCAAATCTTCAAGAAACTAAAAAAAACTACTGCTGTTCAAAATATGGGATAGCATTGGAAGATCTCCTAGCAAAAAAAGATGAAAGAACCAGGAAAGAAAATTTACACGTTCATCCTTCTCCATACAGAATCTCCTTCCTGGACTTGTGAATTTTCAATTTTGGGCAAAGGCAGCTTTCTCCCATAACACACTAAAAAGCCCCCAAAATTACGGGCTAGTAATAGCAAAGTTGGCTTCACCATAAACAGATGTAAGCTGGCATGCCAGGAACCTACAGGGGTTTAAATCATTGCAAAAGGGGATTAAAGAAAAGAATACTCAGAGCAGCAGTAGGGAGGGAAGACTGGTGTTTTAACTGCTTACGTGACTGAAAGTGTGAACTACCTTGTCCTCATCATTACTTTAAACCCAAAAAAGCTAATTGCTAGCCAACAAATTCTTTCCTCATTTTTGGTAAACAAACTCCAAATGCTTTAATAAAATCATACTGAGGTACATTAAACAGCTTTTGTAGCCACGTGTTTTTGCAGAGCTGCTGCAGGAAGCAGAAAAACAAAACCATGGCTATGTAATTCTCTGTAAATAAAGTGGAAAAATGACATTGCACTTCCATAACAGACTTTGAACCCTCTAAATTATCTTGCTAATAACATGAAAGAATCTCTTTTTACTTGTTTGTTTTAATTAATATTTCAAGTTTAAAGGTCATTCAAAAGCTAGACCTTAGTTTCTAAATTCATGGGTTCTTGCAAGATTAGAATTGCAATAAATAGCTGAAAGAGTTTTGGTGCAAAGATGATATAATTTGGAAGACTGTAATTCAGAAAGGTGAAAAAGAGCTGAGATAGGTTATAATGAAAATTGTGACTGATGGAGAAACCTGTCTGTTGGTGTTCCATGCACATTCATTCACAAACACATACATACATAAAGTAACTTATCCGGAGCCACAGTTTAGCTTTTCTCATGCACACGCACACACACACACACACACAGATACTGAAGGAACCCAAAATATAGGAACTGAGCAACACAGAAGTTTTCACAAAGAAAGCCTGGCCATTAGTGTGTGACATCTCACAGAAATATCACACAGTAGTCTTTCACTTCTGAGGAGGCTGATTGGAATGTACATTATATTTAGCACATCATGAACGCAATAACCCAAGAAAGAACACTGACATAAACCATTAACCCATTGAGAAGAAACTGTGGAAGAGGATTCATCTTTTAAAAGGAAAATGATCACATTAAAATACACACAAACTTTGAAGAAAACAAGCTGTGCCAAGTAACTGGGGCCAAAATTGAGCCACTCATATTTATCATACTTGGACTTCAACAGAAAGAACTTAGAGCACATTAAAGTACAATGATAGCTTAGGAAACCAGCTGCAAAAAAATCAATTGAATTTAACTTGGCTATCTGAAAGCACACTTGTGAGAAATTGAATGGATCATATTCCAAAAGGTTCCCATACCTAATAGTACTGGAAAACACTGAATGACAGAAGTTTTGAGCACGTGCAGTCTGAGCTGTGCTTATAAAGAATTACTTATTCTCAGCTAATGAAAGCAAGCACATAAAATTCTCAATATGAATAAAAAGGGGAAAAAATTCACTGTTTTTCTTTTCCTTCCTTTGTACTTAGGTGTAAATTTTAAAAAGCAAAATCATCAGGTGATACCACTCTGTAATATTTCCAATGAAAATAAACGATGTCACTCTGAATGCAGTTTACAACCTCATAAATAACCATTCTGAAGGCAAAAGAAAAGAAAGCAAAAAACAAACAAACAAAAAAACCAAACCCAAACCCAATAAGCAACTTACCATTTACCCAGCAACCAAATAGCAATATGAAAGACATTAAATTCCTTCTTCTATGCTTCAGAGATACAGGAGTGCTCTGATATTCCACATATTAGGGGATGCTACTTGCTCATGATACTTTTATATCATAACTATGAATGCACTTGACTTCTCTTGGAAAAGAGAAAAATTCATCTTTTGTCTTTCACCCTAATTCATCAGCTTCTCTTTTAAAGCTGACATCTGTCTGTCTCCTTACAGCACAAAATAAAAGGCAAGCTTTCAGTTTGCAGACTACAGATTGCTCGCTCAATCGCTGCACTCAAATCACAGCATGCAAGGGCTGCGTTCCACCTCAGGACTATTTGTGGTGGCTGCCACGAACAGAGATGTCTGTGCTCACCAGGGGAGAAGGGGGCATTCCAGACTCTGAAGCTGATTACACTAGAAGTGTTTTCTAATAGAGATGTCAGTGAAGTAAAGGCGTTTCAGTACCTGAGTTAACTAGCTGTTGCTCCATGACCCCGCAGCCCAGGACCTCCATCCATTCTCCTTGGAAGTTGATCTCCATCTCAAAGGAAGGGTGAGTAAACGGGAAGTAGCAATCTACCCATCTGACTTGCAGTCCTGTAGCAGAGTTTAAAAAAAAATAATTAATACGACGGGTGTATGCTTAAACGGCCATCCCTCCAACCATCTGTAAAACTTGCCCTTCAAATAATGATGCCAATGACAACAATCCAGAGAAAATAAATAGCAAACAAACTAATTTACAATGCTTGTGCAAGGTGATAAATCTTAAAACTTGTGAAAAAAAAAATGACTATGTCTTTTCTGATATGAAAAACACTTTGTGCAATTCAAGCACCCTTTGAAACAAAATCAATCATTTGTCAAACTCTAGCAACCACCTGGCATCGAACAAAAATGAGCCAAGATCATAGCAAAGTCAGTAATTTTGTTATTCTTTGCACCAGGAAATGAGTAACCGCTCCTCAGAGGAAAAGCTAAGCCTTTAATTTTTGCTTAGCATTTCATGGATCAGCTAGGCAAGTACTTTTATTCATCAGAACCCATTTAAAATACAAAGCTATTCTTTCTGTGCATGTTTAAATATGAAAGCTAATCTTAATAGATTATAAGAAATTATAAGAAAATAGATCTTAATACACACAAATAGAAGTATGTATACACAAAGTTGTATGTGATTAGGTGTGCTATATATGAACACGTATGGTGTGTTCTAGACCCAGGGGACAGCAGTTTCACTTTGGATGTGAAGTATAAGGGAAATCACTGGGTAACTTCCCCCCCTCCCCAGCTCAGCCCCTCTGCAAGTACCACAGCGCAGAGCTAGGAAACCCCTGTCATCTCGGAGCAGCGGAGCCAGAAGAGGGCAAAGTCTACAGTACCATCAAAAGCAGAGGTGTTGTCAAGGCTCTCATTATATTTGATGAGGTTTAGTTCTTGTAATCACTTACACAAGCTTTGTTTCACTAAAGAATTTTTCCTAGCCATTAGGAACCGGGCGGGGGGGGGAAGGGAGAAATCTCTCAGAAACAATAATCATAATAGCTCAAAAGAGAATTGAACTGCGAATTCCGTGGGCTAATGCCTTAACCCCAAGCCCATCTAACCCCTTCAGTTAAGTCAAATGCTAATGAGCATTAGGATCATTAACAACCAGGCAGGTCCAGTTTTGAATGTAAGGAGCACAGCAAAGGTTGGTTGGGTGATTGTAACTGTTAAGACCCCTGGTTTGATTTGCAGGCTTTTTTTGGTTTGTTTCATAGAAGGAACTTAAAACAGGAAATTGCAAGATTTATACTGAGAATTTTGCAAACCAAAACGTTTTCTGTATCCTTAGGGATTAGATTGTCTTTGATTACTTCTGAATCGTTAAATGTGGCTACAGAAGCTGAGACTGTGTTACAACAGAAGCGTACCTGCGTAGCCAAACCAGAAAATACCTGGTAGTTATGGAGACCTGTCATGGATCCTGTGACCTTTCAAATGGAGAGATACGTTTCAAAACACACACACTGGTACTTCTAGATTTTCTTTTCTCTCTTGAAAATCAACCTTAGGAAGTGATATGAATGATAAAAAATACCACAATAAAGCAACCACAACAATTGGGAATATCTGCATAGTTGTATATTCAAGTGTTCTTTCAGACTTTTGGCTCTGGAAGACTTTACGGAGAAGCAGAGAGTGTTCAACCTTTGTCAAGATTAAGCCTTCTAACTGCACTTCTATAGATTGCCACAGAATAAATGGGTGCATCTATTATTTAGTTACAAAATATTGTCTTGTTGCTCAGTATATTCCCAAAGAATAAAGGGCATTGCTCACGCTCAGTGAATTAAACCACTGAAGACTTATAAGGATTACAAAGATTAGAGTTTCTGTAGTACTATGTAATTTATTTGATTAGGCCTAATTTATTGCTTCACATGCAGACTAGGAAATGCTGGCAAAAGCGATTTTTTCTAGAGATTTTAGAAGGCCAAGAGATGCACACCAGTCTTAAAACACAGAGGTGCTTATAAGAGCACAAGGCTGAATTCTAACTGAACACCGATCCCTAGATGCAAAACTAGTTCAAAGAGTTGGATTTGCATCAGCAGAGGACACCTGCTCATTTTACAGTGTTCACCACGTTCCTTCCAGTGAGCACAGACTGGTTAGTAACTTAAACGTCACACCTCCATTGAGAACAGAAAAAGGGAATAGTTACTGCTATTTCTGAGTACTGAATCCAGGTAAGGAATTGGTCATGGCCTGCACTCAAAAGTAATGGCGTTATCAGATATTAAGATAAACAAGTATCCCCTGATGCCAGCCTAACTGAGGCTGATAATGAAAAAGGCTTGACCAAAGGCACTAAAGAAAAAAAAATCCCATCCCATTAAAGCAGCCTATTGCTATGCTACGTAGGCACAGAAGCAACAAAGCCAGAGACCCAGATGGTCTTCACTGACCAGAAATTCTCTTTGTTGCTGAGGATTATTTTTAGAGACAGAGTCTATGGGAGAAAAAAGAGAGGGGGGCAAGTGGGTGGCGGGGAGCACAGAAGGTATTGAGCTGCAGCCACTTGAGGGGTGTGTCGATTTCTAAGTACTGTGCACCTCATTGCTTCAGCTAATCCATCTCACTGGCAGCAGACAGGAGCCGGCTGCCCATAGACCTGTGTTAGCTCACATTATTATAAGCCAGACCATTAAGTCCCCAATAAACGATTTGGGTTGTTTGGTTTTTTTATACTCCTTACACCCTCTAGATCTCCATGCAGTCGAATGAGGCATCTGTACAGCAGGTGTAAAAAAGAAGGAAGCACAGAACAACGTGTTTGATTTAAAAGACATCCAGTGGCTGTTTATTGAGAGCAAGCAGTGGCAGAACCATCAAAGCACAACATTACTCAACCTCCTGCCTTCTCTTACCAGTGCCCAGGAACTGGGTAGATAAATATGGGACAGCAGTGAATTTTGGGCCATTTAATAAAAAGCAACATATTACAGAATCGGCACAATCAGTCATTTCTATGTGCTTTAGTAAGATTACTTCTGAATCTCTTCACGTCCAGAAAGCTCTTGGCAAAGCTACAGAAAGATTAGAGAAAGAATTTGAGTTGGGAAAGAATGATCAAACTTTAAGAGGAAACTGAAGAGAGCTAGCCTTGGAAAGCCTCATTGCGAGGTAACTAAAATGAGACAGAAGGGACTTCCTACACTGACAGATCTGCAGGTGGAGATGAAGCTGTAAGGTAAATGAGTGGATTTTTAGTGTGCACCACATCTGGAGGTAACAGAGGAAAACTAAGAAAGGTGATCTCTAGGTCTAACATTCGACATAGCTTCCTGACAGCAAATTCTCACAGAAGAAAATGAAAGATCATCACTTGTAGAATGCAAAAAAAGACATGGCATACTACTAGAAAATGTTATAAAAGGAACACTCTTAGATTTTAAAGTGTTTAAGACAATTGACTGCGTACTGCAAATCTTTCCCTCTCTCTAACGTTGTTCCTTTGCCTGTTGGCAATAAAGGTAGGTTCAGATTTTTATAAAGTCTTTGAGCTTCCTCATGACAATCTAGTAATCTTTAAGCAACTTTTGTTATACTGTTTACTGGCATCTACACTCAACACTAAAGTATCCAGATAATGTCAGATGAATCAGGTAGAGCAAAACTGTCTCATTAAATATTATGCAAAAAAGAAAACGCAAACACTAAAAAAGGCAGGTCAGTGACCTGTCATTCCTGCAGAGATTCTCAATCTATCATCAACCTGAGCTGGTAAATTCCCAGAGAAGCCCCAAAGGAGCACAGCTATCCAAGTCAAGGACTGCAGGTCTAAACTTTATGCACAACTAATTTGCATGGTAGACTATCTGCAATCCAAACAATCTGCCTATGAATAACAGCTGTCTGTACAAAAAATGTAGCATTTCAGTAGGTTACCACAGCTATGATCATGCTACCCTGCCAGAAATGATGTGTAACTTCACTGCAATACTCTGCTGACAGCACAGGCTGTAAAGAATCCAACTGATGTGAAATATAAAAGGAGTGAAAGCTTTGCTTTTAACAGAACATGGGGTCTTACGGAATATTCACAGAAAGAAAAAAAATATAGACCTTTTTCCAAGTGCAATAGAGTGAAATACACTTAAATTTTAAGTTAAAATCTAAGGTAGTCAAGACACAAAAGTAATCAGAAAACACTGCGTAAAGTGGAGAGTAAAGTGAAAACTCAAAGATGGCAGCTGTCAAAAAACAGATTTAACTATGTGTGCCCCAAATCACTTGGATTGCACCCATCACATGTCTAGCATCTAGCATGAAGCTTGGTTCTTTGAATATTACCTTCCAGTTTGTATTGACAGCTTACAAGAAGATCAAGAAAGTGAAGGGGAGAGAAATTCACATTCCCATGAATGGGGGAAAAAAGGGAGCGTGAAGAGATAATTATATTTAAATTACTATATTAACATTTAATTCATATTGTTATATTTAACATCTTTACCAGTGATCTGGACAAGGGGATCAAGTACACCCTCAGAAAGTTTGCAGATGACACCAAGTTGGGTGGGAGTGTCGACCTGTTAGAAAGACTTTGCAGAGGGATCTGGACAGGCTGGATCAATGGACCAAGGCCAATGGGATGAGGTTCAATAAAGCCATCCTGCACTTTGGTCACAACAATCCCAATCCAGCACTACAGGCTTGGGGAAGAGTGGTTGGAGAGCTGCCTGGCAGAAAAGGACTCGGGGGCATTGGTTGACTGTCAGCTGAACATGAGCCAGCAGTGTGCCCAGGTGGACAAGAATGCCAATAGCATCCTGGCCTGTAGCAGGAACAGCATGCTGAGTAGGACTTGGGAGGCGATTGTCCCCCTGTACTTGGCACTAGTGAGGCCTCACCTCGAGTACTTTGTCCGGTTTGGGGCCCCTTACCACACAAAAAAGACATGGAGGTACTAGAGGGGTTCCAGAGAAGCTGGTGAGAGGTCTGGAGAGTAAGCTGTATGAGGAGAGGCTGAGGGAGCTGGGGTTGTTCAGGCTAGAGAAAAGAAGGCTGAGGGGAGACCTTATTGCTCTTTACAACTACCTGAGAGGAGGGTGTAGAGAGGTGGGGGTCTGTCTCTTCTCCCAAGCCACAGGTGATAGGACAAGAGGAAATGGCCTCAAGTTGCACCAGGGGAGGTTCAGATTGGATATTAGGAAAAATGTTTACACTGAAGGGGGTATTAAGTATTAGAATGGGCTTCCAAGGGAAGTGGTTGAAGCACCATCCCTGGAGGTATTCAAAAGATGGGTTGACATAGTGCTTAGTGACATGGTGTAGTGATTTTGTTGATTATTTTTTTAATCAGAGTTAGGTTGATGGCTGGACTAGATGATCTTAAAAGGTCCCTTCCAACCTAGACAATGCTATGATTTTGTATCTTGTCTTTATACTTCAGGAAAAATATCCTGGACATAGAAATAAAAAAAAAAGTAAGAAGGCAGCACCTACTTTCAGTCTGTAGGTTCACAACCATTTAATCATATTTTTTAATGTCTTTCTAGCTACTGTGTGGACTGCAGAAGAACTAGAATAGCCAACATACTGAAGCTTAAAGTGCAACATCTGTCAATAGTTAGAGAATGATGTCGCTGTAGTCTCAGATAATAATTCGCAGAAATTTCTCACTTTAAACAATATCCTCAGGATTTGAGGTTGATCAAAAATGTATCAAAATATCATTCTTATTACTGCTCACTTTGTTCTTAATTTTGTATGTTTCAAAAGACTGTTATTAAGTAAAATAAAACACAACCACAAGAAAAATTGAACTCAGAAACTTAAAAAAAATTTTACCGGATGGGATAGAACAAAAACTGGTAAAAGTTTTGCTTGAGAATTTCAGACAAATATTCAAGCAGTTATATATAAGACTTGCTATTGTAATCAATCCACTCTTGGAACTGCTACTCTAAATTCAGTGGGCATCTTAAAAGAGCCTTGAAAGTAGCCAGCATGTTCTCTGCATTCTAATATTACCCAGTAGTTCCTCAACAGAAAAATGAATCAGTTCAGAAGAGAAGCCTCCTTGCCAGGAAATAGCATTAATGTAGCAATTTTTACTTAGGCCGTTTATAAATTCACCTCCTGAAACCAAAAGGAGGTAGTTCCATTGGAGAGGATATTTCATTCGTACACACAGACATTCATTACTCCTCCTTATTCCACTCTAAGAACCAAACAAATTATTTTTAAGCAAACTTACCCAATATCACCTCTCCTCAGCTGCCAGGTTTAATCTTTTTGCACAAGGAAAACAGTCATAACACTTTGAGCGTGTATGCAGGAAAGCAGCACATGCACGTACGTACCCCTTCTCCTGGCAAGCCCCACGCTGCCACTCAGAGGTGAGAGCCCCACATGCTCCCCAGGGGAGCCCAGCTCTGATTCAGCCCCCGGTGTGATACCACTGCCGTGCTGTGTCCCTCTGGGGACACAGGAAGCCCATGAGGACAAAGCAGAAGGGGTCCCACACAGCTTCATCCTGGAGCTGGAGTTGCCTCTCCTGGCAGGACCACATTGGCAAGTACTCTGCGTTTAACACACGGCTTTTGCCATGCAACTGTCTGTTAGCTGGGTCTGGCACTTGTCCCTACCTATGTTTATGCCCACTATGTCACCCTGACATGCATACCAAAACTTCATAAAGATCTGATGATTCAACCCAGGGTTGTGGGCACTAGTATTTAGGAAAGCCAAGGAATATAGCCACTTGGACTGTGCTCAGTAATTTTATAAGGTGTGGATACAACAGTATTAAAGAACAATAACATATAAATACAGGTTACAGCTGAAAGGTCAGTCAATAGCCAGTGGCCCTGACATTAAAGACACAGTAATGGAACTCTGACTAAACTTAAGACAAAAATGTAACAGTAAAGAATATGAATGAAAACTCCTAAAATTACTGTAACTCTCATTAGAGAACAACCCACATGTCCGTTTCAGGATAACAGCTGCCAACATCACCCCTAAGCCTCCTGTTTTTACTATGCAGGAAAATGTTTCTCAAAAGTGTGCATGCCTGGATCAGCAGCCCAGGAAAAAAGGTGTAAGAACCTACCATCACCAAAGATGTGAGTCATGAGCTTTGTGAGCACTTGCTTCAGGTTGAACTCCACCAGCCTCACCGCCTCCATGGTGTGACACTCTTGCTTGTGTGCAGTGCGATGACCTTGCTCAAACAACTGTAAGCCTTCACCACCTTTAATGTTGGAGAACAGCTAGAACAAAAACCACAAAAAAATCCTGTGTTTTGCATCAATAACTCTCTGAACCAAAACAAAGAATGAAGTTGTATTCAGTGAAGTGGGAATCTTACCCGCTATGTCTGCACCATGAAACACAAATGTAAAGATGGATTTTCTACAAATTCTGTTCACTAAACAGATATAAATCATTACAAGAACAGGAATGTTCAAACAGTAAGATTTGTTTTATTTCTATACCGTATCTTCAAATAATATGATTAGCTAAAGGAAAATATCAATTTATAACCGAAGCACCTCTTTTTTTTTATCCTATTGCTTTGAAAGTTATCACACAGAACGAAGTACACCCTGTATGTAAATTACATCCCTAAAACTACAGTACACAATGGCATTTATCACAGCTTCTACTTTTTTTTAGAAATTGAGCAATGTAAAAGAAATAACAAAAAACCCAACACTTTTAAAAATCTTTAATCAAATGAACTTTAAAAACAAAACAAACAAACAAAAAAACCCACCACCAAGAAAATAAAAACCCTGGCAGTTTACTGAGACCTTAAGCTTTCTACATTTGATTCATCTTGGGTACATTTTATTCATTTAATAACTACCATTTTCCTGCGCTTTCCCCCCCCACAGCACTTTTCTGTGTACAGGAATTTTGCCTATGGGGAGCATTTAAGGATTCATGGTCTTGGTCTGGAGTTTTCCAGAGAAATTACAAAACACAGGGACAGGATGTGTATGGGATGTGACAGGCTTGCCCTTTATGCCGAGGCCACTCTCCACCGCTGCAAGTTGAGAATTTCTGATTTCCTTTACATTCCCATAGGTTTCTGGCCAGGTGTCTCCAGACAAGATACATACCAGCAATTCCACATCCTCTCCAAGAGGACAATAAAACACTCTTGCTAAGCCACACCATTGGAGGGGAGAGACAAGCAGACATTTTTATACTGTAAGAAGATTTTTGTTGGAAATCCTTACAGTTGTACACAAAACAACACTGTTTAGTTCAGAGGACAAGGAGAGCTAATTGTGAAAGTGTTTCTAGTACCCCTCCTCCTCCACCTTCCATAGTCAAGCACAGAGGGGAAAAAACATGCATTGAGATTTTCTTCACATTAAGCCTCCCAGCATAAGTAGCTCCTACTCCTGAGATGCCACGAACAGCGTGTAACCTTAACAACTCGCAGATGCCCACAAAAGTTGTTTTAATTGCAGTTTGATGCCTTCAGGGCACTAAATGCTTTTAAATACGTTCAAGTGAACCTCTGATAGCCTACAAACGCTGGGCACAATTAATTAAGCCTAGCTTCTATCACGTTTTATATAGACACAATGCACGCAGAAGGAGTCTGAGTTTAGATTGCATGCAAGCTAGCAGCAAAATAGATTGAGGGAATAAAAAAAGGATTTAACTTTGCATTGTTAGTCAGAAGGAAAGGACTGAAAGATTGAGAAAACACCTCTCAAGGTAGTATCTTTAGTGCACTGCAGAAAAATACAAAATAAAAACGGAAAGAGAAATACTGGATAAAACTATTATCTATCAGTCTAACAAAGATGCCTTCACTAATTCAAAAGACAGCAGCTTGACAAAACTAGGCCCTACACTTTAAAATAACAGATCCTTTATTTAAGCGCTTACCTGAAGGACTGAACCCCTTTCTTCCTGCTGGCATTATTTCTGCTCTGGCTAGAAGAAGTAGATGTTACTCACCCTATCACTACTTTATTGTCAGCAGGGCAGATCAGGCACTCAACATGTGGTTTTGAAAGCCAGGGGGTATTCACAGAGGCCAGCATTAGTCTAGGGAGGCAAATTGTCTTCAGCTCCCTGGGTGAGCCAAACGGACAGACACAGACCCTTCACACAGGAACCTGGAGTGGCTAAATTGGATTCTTTGTCTGAACTACCTGCTACAGGTAGCTATTTTTTCTTTCTATTGACTGAAGAGACAACCCTCTGTAAGTCAGAAACACCTTTCAGGCCACAGAGATTTTTCCCCCTTTGGACAAGAATGCACAGTGTTTACAGATCAGAAGATGCATTTGGTTTTTTTCCCCATCAACGATATTTTATTTTAGCAGATCAGATGTAACCATAAAATATGTGCAAGAACCATTATAGCAAATACATTCAGTGATGCCCCGGCCCTCTATCCTGCCAGTCTCCTCATCCTGCAAAACCAGCCACATGCCCCATCTCCTTCTTCATGCCAGGTCAAATGTCTGTGCAGAAGTGCACTGAGCTGGGGAGGTGGATTAAGTAACCCAGGAGAAGGGAGGAAAGCGTGGGATGTTAGAATGGCCAGTAATCAGTGATCAATCATGAGCATACTGATGGCACTAGAAGACACGCTGGAACATGTGATGGGGCTGGGCCACTTTCTGTACAGGTGTGAATCCACACCAATTTCCACAGGCTGGAGCCCAAAGCCTTGAGGGGGGGAGGGGAGCACAAAAGACAGGCAGAGGCAAGGAAACTGCCCCCACAGTCAGGCACCAAGAGGCACTTTGGTACTCTCCACAGAGGCTCACTCAAATTGTGTCAACTCCAGCACAGCTGTGGACAGGGTTATACCACGAAAAAAAGATGTCTTACAGTTGTATTAATATCTAGTCCCTTCTTTTAATTCACTGACATTGCTATGTCAATATGAGCGGTTCTCAACTGATACATTACAATGATTGAACTGTACTAAGTACATGTCTTGGATTAGAAACACTTCAACATTTCTATATACATAAAGCTGGGAAAGTCAAAGCTTGAATAAAATGAAGAATCACCTACAGCTGCTTCTTTTTGATGTCAATTCTTCTCAAGCATGTATCTGAGCAAATGGGAAAAAAAGTAAATCTAACAGCCTTGCATAAAACACTGACACAGCTAAGATGCCACAATTTCATGGACATTTACTCCTTCAGTGCAGACTAAAATAAAATGCACTATTTTCTTGTGTTGGATATGGATATGATCAGTCACTGTTGCTATCAGAAAAGAAATTTCCTGTAGACATAAATCAAGCACCTATGTATCTGTCTAGAGTAACAACAAGAAGTTTGTTGGTTAAGTGATGGCACGTAAAACACTGAATATCGTGTCATCATGCAGAAATAAAAAAATAATAATTACCAGGATTTATCAGCATATCTGGACTGATGCTGCATTACAAAGGAGACGGCAGAATGGAATCAAACTGACCCTACCATCTGGCCTGAAACCACAATTTAAATCATAATAAGAATAAAGTCAAAATTGGTAATATGTAGCGGCCAAAAGATGCGGTGTTAACTGGACTAATACAAACTGAGCTATGCTCCTTTAAAAGCACTTCATGGTATTTCTCAGCCTGGCCCAGAGGGCAGAAATCACATGTGTGATTTCAACACAGGCCCCCAACATTTTGTCAGTCACTTGACAGACTTTGTTTTAATCTCACATCACTGTCTATACACATAGGTTTCAGTCCCAGATTAAGTGTCTCTTTACAGGATGGCATTCATAGAAGGCTTCAGATCAGAAAGATCCTTAACTACATCCTGTCTTTCCACAAGGCAGTTGTGTATTCCTCCTGACAGCCATGCATACACCAGCAATTAAGATAATGAATACATAATGCTCATGTCCTCATATTCACAGACAAACTGGCACTTAAGACTAGTTCTACATGAGGATCTGCATGTGGCAGGACTCAACCTTGCCACACTGAGTACATTTTGACTCTCCAGCCCTGATGAATATCCCTATAAATAAACAAACAGCTGCACTCTAAATCCACTTACAAATAGCAAACCATTTCCACAACATTTTAAATGTGCTGTCACACTCAACCGATGGATCAGGAATGATGAAGATGACGCACTTGAAGATGGTTCATCTAAAAGAAAACCTAATGCCAAGTTCATACCAGCCTCCAGGACGGATGAAACTTGCAAACCTGCACCCCCACCCAGGCCATTTCAGGTGCCAAAGACATACACAGTCCATCGTCTGCACACCAGAATGCTCCTTACTGCATATCAATAAGCATTCCTTTTGGGAGAAAAAGGCAAAAATCACTTCAAGCAGTAAGCCTACAGGTGGTCACCTTAACTTCGGGATCCTTCCATTTTCAGTCCTCCAATTACAGTGATGAATGGTTATTTCTATTTGCCTTTTATTTTTAACCTAACAAAATGTTTCTGGAAAAATCAAAATCATCACTGGGATGATGATAAGGGAAAACCATACAGATGTTTTTGAACAACAGAAGAAAAAGCAGCACTGCTACACAGGTATCAGTTATACACAGATACCAGGTGTCAGTGAATGAGACACATGTGATAGGACTCCTGTTCCTGTGACAAAAGAAACTCCTTTATTTTTAAGCACCCCTGACCTCCCAAATAAACTTGTAGACATTTTGGGTTTTGGTGTTTTGTTTGTCTTTTTTTTTCTGCACAATTTAAATACTGCATTGAATAGATTTAATTGCTTTATTCTGAAAAGCACTGTTGGATTTCTTTTTTTAGCTGGGTAAGACAAAGTAAGATAAAGTTTGAAAAACTATTTGATGCAAAGTCTTTGCAGTAAGAGATGCACTAGTGGCTTCCAAGCTTTCTAGACCATGGACCACTATGAAAATCTCACAGACCTTCTGACGTCCTTTGCTGTCAAATTTTCAACTAAAAATAACAAAGAATAGAATGTGGGTCCTCGGACCAGTGAAATTCTATTTATTAGAGCATGATTTATATACCACACCTTGGAAAACACTGAATAATAGAACATTTGCAATCTGGGTAGATATCCATGAGACTGAAATCAGTTCCACCTAAACTAGCCAGGCCCTTTATTCCTACCACTCAGCCAAATGGCAGCTTCAGCAATAAATTCACCTCCGAATATTGTAGCACAGTAATGCTGCTCTTTTTTTTTAACGTGGTGGATGTAATTCGGGTGCCCCTGCCTCTGTAGGCTCCTCCCTGCTCCCTGAGAGGAGGGCCATCTCTCAGGCTCCTTAGGACTGATGCACTGCTCACAACCAACATCTCGAACAGCGTCCCCAGAGGCAGCAGCACTGAAACTTCATGTGATGCCACTGCTTATTGAGCTGAGTGTCTCAGCCAAAGACATGCAGCCTGCACCCCTTGTGGATGTGATTAAGATGCGGGTACAGCAACTGCTGGCACGCAGTGGTTATCACCAAGAGGTGGTACAACCATGGATCCACATAGGGACATATGTGGTAGATATCCATCATAAGTAAAAGAAAAAATAAATTCTATTTCATCATTTGCCACCTATCTGAAAGCTGCATGGATCTCTGCTTCAATACTATTACCTCAAAGTATCCTGGAAATCCCAAATTCCCTCTGACTCACACGCTATTACACAATAGGAGGTGAAAGCCCTCAGTCCAAGAGACTCTCCACATCCATCTCAGCTGGCTAAAGACTCACTGACTCTCACACATCCCTTAATCCTTGCCAGCTGAGGCACAGAAGAGCATCATCCAAATCAGAAGAATCACACAGAAAAGGCAATTTCCAGAGGCTGATTTCAGGGTCTCCTATCACCCCTAGACCAGCCTCTCCCTATCGTCAGGTTGCAGAGAGCTAAGAGTACCTTTTCCTGGGCCAATTAAGCCTTTTTAAATACCTGTTTCTCGGTGCCCAGCCAAACATTGCTGTTATGACTCCCAGTTACATGCACAAATATTCTCACACATACTGTAAATGCTCCAAATGACTCTATATAATAGACCAACCCCTGGAACACTATAAATTTTTTTTAAACTCCTTCACATGTGAGAAGGAAAAAAAAAATGTGACTGAAGACAAGAAGGAGCCTTCGTTTGCTCCAATGTTAGAGCAGACACACAGTGTCCAAAGCTGCAGTAACAGATGGGATTTTGGAGAAGTTAAAGCTAATGACACTAGTCTTGCAAGTGAAAACCTACGCTCGCATTGAATTAACAACAACAACAACAAAGTAACCAAAGATGTAGGTCAATCGGGTGTTCACACCTACACCAAAGCATAAGGAGAAGGATAAAAGCAACTTTTTAAAGCAATACACAAGAAATACAACTAAAGTACACAGTGCAAATAAATGGGGAAAGGCGTATGTGTTTCTAAGGATAAGAGGAAATCTACATTTCTATTACATTTCAGGATATAAGCACTATTAAGTTACAATAGCAAAGAAAAAAATTCGCAATTATATTTACTGCTCTGGAGGAGCAATTCTTGTTTTTAACGGGAATATTTCCAGTTTTCCACTGTATCCTAACAAAAAAGTTGTCATTCCCATCAAAAACATTTTAATGCATAATAAAGAAGTATCTCTACTACCTCTTTGCAATCTCTGTTTATAGTTTTCAGACGTTTGCACAAACAAGCCTGATGAGAGCATCATTACTCCATCTGAACAATCTGGTATTGGCCTCCATTGGAAAAAGGTTACTAAATTAAAAGAAAAATTCCCATGTTTTCACATCTGCTCCCCTTAAAATTTATGTATATTCAGTACAGACTATAAAATACCTTGTGAAGTCTCCTTCCAATGTGTAAACATTATTTGTTGTCAAATGACAAACGTTTTGCAATTGCCGTTGGGTTTGTGTTGGCTCCCTCTGCTGGCTACAATGCACAAAGTGCAGTTTAGTTGCGAATTTGTATTTCTTTCCCCACAAATTGTGGCAAGTAAAAAACTGCAAAGTCCACAACACAGCACAAAAATAATTTCTTTTATAAACCACCCAGAAACGTTTACCAGTTCAAACCTGCCTGCAGTAGTATCAATAGTGCCAACCCAAAGGCTTAAAAAAAAAAAAAAGAAAAAAAAAGAAAAAAAAAAGCCATACACCACAAAAGAAAAAAAATCTATACAACCCTTAGAAGGAAAACAGGCATGCTGGAGGAAGAGAATACACGGGAAATACCATTTGGGGGTACTATTTAAGAAGAATAGTTCCTTTTACATTCCGCATTTTGAAGCAGATTTGGGAGGCTATTTTGGCACGGGTTTTAACTATTTCTATTAGTTCTGACACTCCTATATACTACATACATATAGTAATTACCTGAAGTATTTTTAAATGTACTGAGAACATGTCTAAATACATTTTCAGATGTTCTTTGATAGCAGTCCAAGGGTATTTTTAAAAATTTTATGGGAAATTTCAGCATTAATTATTCTAACTTTTAAAAATAATTTAGTTTGGAAGATGGGAATTCCTTTAGTACTTTAATATATGCACTCACACAAAGGTGCAGAAAAGCATCAGTTACATGCCCATCTTTGAATCATAGATTATTTTTCTCTTACAAAAATAATCAGCTACCATGAAAAATTGTATAGCCAAAGCAGCAAATAGCTCACAAGTATCTGAGAGTAAAACACTGAGAAACTGCCAAACTGTGTTTAGTTTTTCCAGCTCGTATTTCCAATGTATTGATTTTAACTTTGATTTCAGTCACAGGGCTGAAGTTATAACCCAGCTTGACTACAGAATTCGATATGTGAAAAGGAGAGGCACTTTTCTACATCATCCACATCTTTCTTATCCTGCCTGAAATTTCAGCTGAGGATGAACCGACCTTTTCCCTCTTCCCAAATTGTTAAATTCCTCTAAATTCCCATCAAATCACTCCAGGTTTTGGGTTTTGTTCTAAACCCCCTAGTTCTGTGGTCACTTTCACTAAGCAAACAAAAAAAGATAAATGTATAAATCAAAACTGTAGAGCAGTAAACCAACTACAGTGTATGGTATTATTGTATTGGCCATACGATGAAGAGTACCCAGGGCTTTAGCTAAGAGCTGACAGTTCTTCCCTTAGTTCCAAAGATTTTCATCCTCAGCAAAAATTTCATCCTGCGCAAATTTCCTCCTTCCAGAGGTTGTAGTCTGGTTATGAATGAGGCTCTGACATTCAGACGTTTCAGCTCAGTGGATTACAACTTTAGCACAGGTATAAATAAACTAATATGAAAATATAAAAAATATTTCTCTCATGTAGTATTACCTCCATTTAGTCTGTGTTCCACTCAGACAGTTCCTTCTGGAATTATTCAAATTTGAGTTATTTTGAACAGGCAAACAGAATATAAAACACAGAAAAAGTCCCCAGTGAAATTTCAGAATTACACATCCATTTTTTTCCACATGGTTCTTGTGATGATGACTGTAAGAAGCTTTACATATTGCAATACTCTATCAGTATTCAACTGCAACTGAAGCAAAAAACGATGCTTTAGATAATGCTGAGGTTCATGATTCCTCTTGCCCAATAAACAACACTTTACACATTGTACACCACATCACTACTCTTTCTTCAGTGACTTACAAAGTCAACAGGACTTTCATTCTTTAGACACATACACATTCTCCAGCACATAGCTAACTCAAATTTATCAGTTATTAACGTTCTTGAATCATTTTCAATTCACAATGAACTATTAACAATCTCAATCGGGAAATAAGAAACAAGTGATCTACAATGCAATGAATCAGGTGGTTACACATTGTGTATTTCTGAGATAGACATCAGTGAACATTTCTGTAATGTTCTTTCCAGTTATTAAAATCCTATTATTATTATTATTCCTATTCCTAAATTTGTAGAGAAGAAAGAAAGGTTCTGACATTGGGACCAAAATTTCTTTAGGGGCATATTAACTAACAATAATTTCAATAATTAGATCAATCACACCTAAGTGTGCAGAAAATGCACCCTGCAAGAGTGTACATGTTACAGTTTTGTGACAGATAAAATCTTTCCATATTAATTCTTGATCTCCTGCTTAAGTAGAAAATTTCTTGCTAACCTAAACCACAAAGAAATCCAATTATAGGACAAGGGCCAATGGGTGCAAGCTGGAATATCAGAGATTCCAGTTAAATATGAGGAAAAAGTTCTTCACGGTGAGGGTGACTGAACACTGGAAGGGGCTGCCCAGGGAGGTTGTGGATTCTCCTTCTCTGGAGACATTCAAAACTCGCCTGGATGTGTTCCTGAGTGACCTGATCTAGATGTTCCTGCTCTGGCAGGGGGATTGGACTAGATGATCTTTCAAGGTCCCTTCCAATCCCTGATATTCTGGCATTCTGTGAAATGGCATTTTCTTAATGTTGCATTGTACTTTTTTCTCTTACACATACCCTGATTATGTTCATAAATAGGACTATGGGAAAAGAACAGCAAACAAGATTGGGTAAATCTGCAAGATTGCCACTTCCTGGTTACCCGAGAAGTGGTTGCAAGTTGTATTCAACACCATGCAGCTCACAGAACACCTGCAGAGGCAGGTATGTTTTCAAAGTAGAAGAAGCACAGACAGCATGAGGTGGGAGACACCACTGCAGGCAGTATGAACCCTTTCCACCAGTGAGAAAAGCAGTGCTCTATGATTATCCTAGTTTTCCCTCAAGCATCTGAACCCACCAGGCTTCCCTGCCAAGCTCCTGTCACCCACTGGCAACCACATTAAGAACATTCTACATCTCAGTATTATTAGAATAAGCTAGCTTCAGTTATAGAAATGTGAATTTGGCAGTATCGCTACAAGCATACACAAATTATACAAATCAATTACTATTTAGAAAACAAACTAGCTTATATTTACCATTCATCAATGATACAGCAGAATACTTAATGGCACCCAAGCATGTACAGAACACACAAGCCCTGCCGACAAATCGTACAAACTCAAGAGTTTTGGACATCTACCTAGAGCTCTTTAGCTGATGCCTCTGGACTCTGAGAAGTTTACTGTGTATGTACTACTACCCATAACTATCAGCTGCAACAGATGAATCCTTTAATGCAGCTTTAGGATGAGATGAAGGATGAAGCAATTCATTAAAGACAACATTCATTTACAGAAGGTTGAAGCTATTAAAAAAGAAAAAAAAAAAGATGACATAATGAAAACTGCACTCTGGATGCAGCTGCAACAACTCACATCCATGAATCCTTCAAGTATTAATATGACAAAGAGTCTCATAAAGTGACCTCATCAGAAGAGACCTGTGATAGAACTAGAATTGAATTATGCTGATCATTACCTGAACAACCTGTTTCCTTTCAGATAACTCTTAATTTACTAGCTTTCAGGAGTATTGTCTTCCCATTTTGTCCCCATTTTCCTGGGGAAGTTTAGAGCTATTTTCCACCTATATTTTTCCCAAATTAAAAGTACAACTACATGATCAATCACTTGATCTTTATCAATGTACAGCATAACACGTACGCTGCTGTAACAGTTTATATGCATGCCCTTTGCTTACAGCAAACACAAGATTATGCAACTTACCCAAAATCTCTTTCACCCCAACCAGCGAATTCCTACCTCATGACAGGAGAAGAGCCGAACTCCTTCCATCTGATGGAAGACTGGGTAGTGGGTGTTATCAATTGTATCACGGCGATAGACATCTCCCACTGCCAGAAAGGCATCTAGACCAGAGCGTATCAAGTCCCACTGATGAGCTGATGTATGTGCTCTTAGCATGTGATCACGATTCAAGTAGTAGTTATCTTCTTTCCTTCTGCTGGCATGGTTTTGTGGGATAAGCAAACTATCAAAATTCTGCTGTACTGTAACCACTGGAGAAAGACCATCATAGACAGAAAAGAGAGGAGTCCCACGGCGTCCTATATATTGTTTATAAAAGTGGTCCTTCACCTGCTCCTTGATTAACCACAAAGGGTGATGCTTTTTGTTATGCAAGTTCTTCCCCACCTTGGAAAGAATCTTCTCTGTGACATTGCTGTAGTCATCCTGAGGATAAGCTTTACCAAGCAGTTCCACAGTATTTGAGCAGGGTGTGTTGGCAGCAAAGTCTGAAGGTACAGATTTGGATGAGGAATGCCTTGAATGGGTGGGAATTCCTCTTACCTTTACCTTTGGTGCTAAAGCTGTTTTAGAATACTTCGCTACTCTCATGAATTTCCAGAGCATTGCCATTGCAAAGTCTTGTGATCTAGAGAAAGAAAAGAAAATACAAAACACTGAGTTAGGAACTACAATCTTGCTGCAAGAATTGCTAGATAGAGTGAAATCAAAACATTCGCTTGATTAATATGCCAGTGTTGCCATTATAAACCACTATTTTGACTTCAGAGGAGGGAAAATATGCTTGTGAACAAATTTCAGCTAGGACCGGGTATCTTATTCAATTATCAGTCTTCTGCATCATTGCATCAGATTTAATGACTCTAGACCTTGCCTTAACCCCATTCCAGACACTGCTCCTCTTTACAGCTGAATAAACATCAGGCCTTCTTTGAAACAGTATTTTTCATTCAGTTAAAACACAAGGCAATAACTGAATACCACTTATGAGAAATTCAGAAATTTAACAATACCCTTCAGCAGTCACAGACTTGCTTGTAAGACCTCAAGCATTAACTCATTGTTGTATCACCTCCCCCCATTAGCAG
>VZTM01017596.1:8111-22306 GCA_013400555.1 Jacana jacana | reverse complement strand
TTTAAATTATTTTTCTTCCAGTTTCTTGCTTTTGCTTTTGAAAATGTTACTTAATAGGCAATGCTTATTAGATCAGTAATTTTAAAGAATTAAATAAGCAAGGGGCCTTCTCCCTCCAAAAAATGCACCCTCTCCTAAAGCAAACACCCCAAACCTCTAAAAATTATATGCTCAAACAATGTCCTGTATTTATATTGAGGAAATATTTTGCTTTTTAATTTTTTTGAGGATTTAGGCTTAGAGTAAGAATCTGTCTTTAATATTGGCTTTTGATCTTGAGTAAAATCTTTGAAGATCTCTGCCTCATCTGTGTAGAGACATTACTTAAATGAAATAAAAATAAAATCTCTCCATAATTCTTTGGGAAAAGTACTACTGATTTGTATAAACAGGGTCAAATGTTCTTCTCTGGATGTGTTTCCTTCTTACCCTTCTCTTTTTACCCCTAGAAGTTCATCAGTCCTTTATTGGCCTTTCTGATCATTTGCTTTGCATATCGGAGTTTATTCATCTTATCAAAAGGGAGGAGGGGTATACATATTCATCACCTTATGGTTGTGAAGTTTTTCAAGGTAAAAGTTATGTTTGCAAAACCTGCTTGCACATTTTTGCCATTTTGCAATGGCATAGATGCTGTGCTAAGCAGAATAGGAGGCATGAAAATGAAATAAGAAAGAAGGACAGAATAGAAAGTGAACAAAAAAGTGTTTAGATAAAGAGTAGAGCAAAGAAGAAACAGATGAAAGCATAAAAGGAAAGAAAATTCTAAATCTGTGCAAAGTTGCCTTGAGCAGCAATCCTCCCTTCCTTCTAGGTACAGAAGAACATAGGTCCTCAGAGAGGAGAGCAAGTCCTCAGTCCCTTAAGCATGGCATTTGAGTAATCCTGGCTGATGTTATGTTGTTGCATAGATGGGGTTGCATCAAGTTTTCCTTGCAAGCTTATGTGGCCTTTTCTACTTTTAAGAGTCTTTGAAATCTTCTCAAGCTCTATACCTTCTGAAATCCTACCATGCCTGGCTTTGGGAGGAGGTTCAACTGACACAAGAAATACATGAGATAACATCAGAAAGCTCTCTGAATAATGATATGGAAGTTACAGTCCCATGGTCCCAAGACTACTTTGAAGTATACTTAGTAAAGCAGAACAGAAAAGGATTCGGATATTCATCTGAAAGCTCCATAAAGAACATCGATTAATAAGTATCAGACACTTTGATGCAGAACACTGAGCATGTAGGATTCTGCCAGCTGTTCTTCCCATGGAAGCACGCCACAAACTCCACAATAAACCATACATCTAGAGCCTGGAAGCTAAAGATATTTAATAGTTGTTTTCATGTTATATTTATATCCCAAATATCTTAAAATATTAAGGGAGTCTCAGAAGATAGGGAAGAATAAGAGACTGAATTTTTCACGGTGAATGACAAATTTAACAGATTTAATTAAAAAAATGAAAAACCTCAAATGTGTATACACAATCTCCGTGCTAGAACATTGTTTAGATGTTTTTATTTTCTGTAGTTCTCCTTTTTTCTTTTTTTATTTTTTTCTTTTAAATTTTTATTTTAGTGGAATTGCCCTTCACTTTCTAGCATTTATGAATCACTTTGTGTTTCACTGTAAAAGTTTTAGTCTTTTTCTCAAGATACAAATTAAACTAAAGTAATATCTAATGGCCATTGTCTATACAAAGAGTCCTTAATACTGCCTTCAGGGTGCTTCTCTAGCAACCATATTCTGCTTGATCATCTAGGAGCTATGCGTTATCTGCATTTCCACTTATTCCCTACCGTATTTCCAACCTTTTAAGTCTCAAAGGTAGCCATTGTTTTCAACAACACGTGCATTGGGAAAAGTTTCCCTGTGGTGTGAATGTACCATTGCCTTCCTCTTTTAGCTGAATTCAAGGCTTTCTTTGCCTGATCTTATCCTTTTAAAAGTTATATAAACTTAATTTGAAGTATTATTCAAGATAAAAAGCTTAGGAGTCGTTACCAAAGGTTGGAAATTGGTTCTGAACTTCAGGCATGAAAGCTGATAAAATTATTTTAATGCCTCTGCAGAATGCCATGACGTCCGTGTTGTGCAAAGATGTTTATGTTCAATTTAGCATTGATCAGCCACAATAATTTAACTTGAACAAACAAGCTGATTTGCTTGCTCTGGCCTTTGAATCTCAGGAAATTCAGATGTGTTTATGTTCCTGTAGAACTTCTCAGAGATCTTTCATTGTGTAAAACTGCTACATGTCGGCTTTTCAATCAATTCTTCTTTTTGCCCCTTAATCTAGTTTTTATGCCTTTTTGTGTTAGTGACTTTACATAAACATCTAAATTGGTTATTTTCTGTTCTGTCTGATTCGATTACATTACAGTTAGTTTGCAGGTAATAGGTAAATAACTTCAGTGTGTATGTACAATAGGCAGTGATGGCCAAATCATATTCTAGATGTTCAGTGTAATATTTTTATTACTCTTGTAGTATTTACACTGTCAGTTTTTATTAAGATAAATTATCATCATTTCCATACAGCTGGATGGCATGTGGGGAGTTCACAATTTCAAAGAACTACCCAGACTAACTCAGGCAATTTAGATGTCAATAAAACATTCACTGCTTGTTTCTAGTTTTATCATTGGTTGTAATTTATACTGAAAACTGAAATGTTAACACATGTAGCTGAGTTTATTTTAATTGTATAATTAGAGTAATGAACCTTGAGGAAATACAGTGGTGCAAATGGTAATATAATCTGAGCTGTTTACATTCCCAATTAGATATTTCAAACAAATACAACGATTGAGCTCTGCGCTTTGATACTCTTTCCCTTTTGTCCCCATGTCAGCTAACGTTAGTCTAAAACCGTGCAGGTACCAAATTTCCACTTAGAATTATTGTTTCTAGAGAGTTACAAAGTTTCGCAGTGTTTTGCGGAGGTTCACAGAATATTTAATCCCATTCTTGAGGAAGTTATAGTTTAAGATATTTATAATGGGAGAACTTATGTGAAAAATATGTTGACGTACCTTAATGGGACAAGATTAAGCCAATTCAAATGCACCCATGTATTTGTATGCTCCATGGTTCTGTTTAGGCCAATATATACACTGACTTCTGTATTTTATATTAGATTAGTTTACAGGCTTTCAACATTGATATGGTTTCTTAATGTAGGAAACGTAATGTTGAAACTACTAGAGCTACATCTCCACTTATCAGGATTAATGGTGGTGGCATACAGTAGGGAAGAAAAAATCCAATTAGCTTTTAGGTTATTGCATATTTGCAATATCAGGTCTACTCTGTTTATCTCTATTTACTGCAACAACAAAATTAATTCCCATAATGCCTTTTTTTAAGAGTAATATTCTTACATCTAACCATAATATGCTGAAGAAGTACTGTAGGAAATTGACATGATTTTGTTAGTAAAATTTTTGGGAACATACATTTACTGCAAGTTGTAGGAGAGTTTACTCTGCTATGCTGAACCACAGTCAAGAAAGTGTTACTGGAACTGTGTCTAAAGGAATCTGTGGCCCATGTATTTATATTATAAAAATACATATTTTTTTAAAAAGGCATTGTGGGGATCCTGGTTTCAAATTGGACTCTGGCTGTTCACCCAGCCTTGAATCTGTTCTCAGTGACTTTAGCTTTATATACCTCCGTTAACCTAACTCTAACATTTGTTGAAATGCAAAATCCTCATGAGCACCATATGTTGTGTATGAGATGAGCAATCTTGCATTAGTAGGACTTGTAGGCTATGCTTAATGAGATTATGTGCAATTTTGACTGGTAGCTTATTTGTGTGTTATGTTATTTTACCATTGGTTAGAATTAGTAATAATTTTACTAGATTTCAGAGCTTAGGTGAAACAAATTTAAGAAATGAAAAACTATGCATAAAGATGCATCTTGCATTCATAATTTAATTAACTTCAGAATGCAAAACAGTAGAAAGCAGTTTTTCAAGAAAACTGCAAAAAGCATTGATAGACAAATTTATAATCGTAAGTATGTGGAGACATTAGGATGAAGTAATACTATTTTGTGTCATGTATTATCATAATGTTAACTTGGAGTGTTGTACTTTGTGTAGACTATTTTGATATTTAGTATTAGATATTTTGGGTTTTTTTTAACATTTAACCACATAAACAAAACACCTGTTACAACAGGTAACACCTAGTTATCACCAAATCATGGAATTGTCGAGTTGGAAGGGACTTCTATAGATCATCTAGTCCAACTCCCCTGCTAAAGCAGGATTGCCCAGAGCACATTACTCAGGACTGCAGCCAGGAGGGTCTTGAGGGTCTCCAGAGAAGGGGACTCCACAACCTCCCTGGGCAGCCTATTCCAGTGCTCTGTCACCCTCACCGGAAGGAAGTTTTTCCTCATATTTGAATGGAATTTTCAGTGTTCCAGCTTGTGCCCATTGCCCCTTGTCCTGTCACTAGGAAACAATGAAAAGAGTCTGCTATCTTTCTTTATCCCACCCTTCAGACACTTAAAAGCCTTAATAAGATCTCCCCTCAGCCTTCTCTTCTCCAGGCTGAGTCCCAGCTCTCTCAGCCTTTTCTCATAAGGGAGATGCTCCAATCCCTTAATCATCTTTGTTGCCCTATGCTGGACTCTCTCCAACAGTTCCCTGTCTCTCTTGAACTGGGGAGCCCAGAACTGGATGCAGTATTCCAGCTGTGGCCTCGCCAGTGCAGAGTTGATGGGGAGAATGACCTGCCTCGACATACTGGCCATGCTCTTCCCTATGCAGCCTATAATTCCATTGGCCCTCCATTAGCGACAAGGGCACATTGCTGGCTCATGGAAAGTTTTACTCTCTTACCAGGACCCCCAGATCCTTATCCTCAGAAGTGCTTTCCAGCAGGTCCACCCCTAACCTGTATTGGTGCCTGGCATTCTTAAATGTTATTTTAGTGCTTTCTGCAACTAACAACGTAATCTATAAAATTATTTTTATAATTATTTTTTATGTTTTAAAATTCTGAGACTCTGTTTAAGGCTTATTTTAGTGAACAGAAGGAAAAAGGGATTGAATCAATATTTTGTAAATCTGTTTTTGTTAATTTCCTGTGGCAAATATAAGCAAATTTTAGTACATTATATGCAGCACAATGTGCTCATTAAGCACATGTGTTTGGGTGCTGTGGACTTCAGAACTTTTTACCATGCAACCTATTAGACGACCGTGGGAAAGGGAAAAAGGAAACCACCTAGAGTATGGAGATCATACTTCCCAGATCATGTTCCGAAAACTTTTTCACTAGCTCGTTGATCAGAAGAAAAACAGGAAAGAATTGTTTTTGCTTTGAGAATTTTTTTTTCCTTTTTAATGGGAGATGCTGGGTTGTTTGATCAAATCTACAAAAGGTGGTACTTTCCAAACCGAAAGGATATCGACTTGGGATGGGAGAGATAGGACTAGGAATATACTAGTATTAGTTCTACTTCTGAAGGTGGTGTTTTTTTCTGAAATGCACATATTCTAGAGAAATTATACTTTAGCTTTATAGAATCTTTCTGGTCCTTGTGCTCACTGGTGTTACTGCAAAGGGACAGATTGCTAATTGCAGTAGCTGAGCTAAAGTCAAACCCAATCACATCAGTGGCTGCACCAAAGTCATCTATTGGGAACCAAATGAGGGTCGAGAAGATTCGCCTCTGATGGGGACTACCCTCACAAGTCAAAGGTGCAGTATGTTAGGTGTTTGCAAAATATTCCATATGAGTTGAAAACAGAATAGCATCACTTAAATGTTAATGTCTGACTGAAATTTCATTTGATGATTTGTGTTGTCAAAATGCTTTATGTTGTTTTTCTCCTCACAGTCTGTTTACATGTATAGATCCTTTCAACATCATATCTTAATGTCTCTAGGTGGTTCCAAAATGGAAATGCTACTAGGATTGTTTCTCTTACTCCTTCATCTGCCTTGTAGGAGAAAACGTATGACTGCAATATAAAATAAATGTCTTATTTGCATATGCTGATCATTGATAAACAAAGACTTTAAAGTGGAAGAAATAAGTTAATTTTGTTTTTCTGACCCATTTGATGAAGTGCTCAAGCGCATATGTAACTTTTGAGTGCATGAGGAGTCTCTTTAAGCATCATTGAATGCTCTTTTACTTTGAGGTATGTGTGAACTGAAGTGCTATGATCACTGAAAGTTCTGTGCTAAAAGACATATATGGTCTTGCAACTCCTCCCACGCAACAAAGTATTTTTCACGCCATGCCTTGAAGTGACTTCTGAAAAAGTAATGCTGTTGACTTGGATAATGCGAATTTGACCCACTGCTATGTCCTTTGGGGTTTCAACGTAAAGCTGAAAATTTCTTCTTTAAAAAAATCAAATGCAGTGTTGATGTTAGAATAATTCTGAAGATTGAATATTTCTTCAAACCTAGAGTTCAGGTATAGAAACCTATCATTGACTTTTTACACTATCCTACTAGTGCCTCTTCAGGATCCATTCCATAATTTCAGGTTGAATATTTCTTTTCTCTCGAAGAATATCCTTAAGATGACACTGTGGGTAAGCACTAGACAGAGCTAACCAACTCATTGCACAAAGGTTATCAAGTGGTAATTGTCTTCAGTCATTACTGAACCAATTAATTTAAGGTAATACGCTGAATTAAAAATGTCATTTAAGTTTTCAATCTCCTTTTTGCTGTTTAATAAAAAAAAACAGTTAAAGCTTAAAAATTGAAGCATTTGTTTCACATCAAGTTCCTGAATCCTCTATCCATCCCTTCATTATATTGCTTGAGATGACCCCACATTTCACTTGCACAAAAGCAGTAGTGATGGCTGTGGTATTCTCTGCTAATTCAGAAATTCAAATTTTAAGTTGAACCTCTTCAACTTTAGTTAACTAGCACAGAAGATGCCGGCTGTCAGATGTACTGTGCCTGTTGGAGCTTTTACTGCTCAGAAATCTAGGCCTTTTGCAAGAATTGATGCGCTGTCATTATACTGTCTGTTCATTCTTACTTTTAAATAACGTGCTTGATTCACCTAGGGTCTTTGTTTCACAGATAAGGAATAATAATTCAGGTAATGCTTATAAATTATTTGAAACTACAATATCCTACTTCAAGGTAAAGATGGCTTAAAATTTATTTTCTGCAGTGATTATGATAAAATATTAAATTAGTAGGATTTTCTATGCTGCAAATTGTTGGAACAGTAATCATTTGTAACCTTAATGTTCCAGAACCCTGGGGCTGCTGGTAAAGCGATTGGAGAAAGGTGGAAAAGCTGAACAAGAAAACCTTTTTCGTGAGAATGATTGTATTGTTAGGATTAACGATGGAGACCTTCGGAATAGGAGATTTGAACAGTAAGTATACTTGCTGCACATTGCATTGCATTACTTAATCTTTAACACTGCACCTTGCAGTGATTTGAGGAAATAAAGTATTTAAGAAAGAATTGTCTAAACTTGCCTTTTCTGTAAAGAATAGATACACTAAGGATGTTAGTGTTTTTTAATTAGCCAAACTACAAAAAATTGAGGGTAATTACTGTCAGTAGCATATATGCACTTCTCATTTGATTGTTTTTGCACATTAGGGTTTTTTTTTTGTTGTTGTTTGTTTGTTTCTTTTTGCACTGGTAAACTGCTTATTGTGAAATTTCCATGTGATTTTTGGTCTTATACTTGCAATGCATCATGTTCAATATATGTGGACAGCAGAGAGACTTTATTTTTATTTACAAAATATTTGTAGTTTTTCATGTGTGAGAACTAAAGGCCCTGTATGCAGAAACTTCCTGGAGAAGTTTGAGAGATCATAGATATTTGCTCAGTGGAAGCCTGGTCTTGGGTAGAATCCCGAAATGGTGAATCAGAAAGACATCTCTTTCGAGAAATTGGGTTGTAGTTCGTAAACAGATAATTGAAAGAAAAAGCAGAAAACGAGTGATTTCAAAGATGATGCTATTGTTCTAAAAACCATAACACATTGAGGGCCAAAGGAATATCATATATTCTGATTCCTCCTGTACTTAATGTACATTTAAAATGTGTTTTCTTTGATTCTAATCTGGGTTGGAACACGACCCTGTACCATATGGTGGAAAGCAGCTTGTCTCTGCATGTTTTAAGGTTCTGAATCACAATTTGTTAAGTCTGTGACGGGACTTGTTGGCTTTGCGTACTTTGGATCATGACCCAGCACCCAGTGTCCGTCTGTGCAGGATTAAGCATGTTTTTCCTTTTTCTTCATGTTGTCTTCTGAAAGACTACTAAATTACAAAAAGTAACATCTAAACTAGACTTTTTGCAAGACACCCTCTACTCTCAGCAAATCATGGAAGTATATTGTTTTTGTATAAAGTGTGATTTTCGTTCTAATAATCCTCCTGTCACTGTGATTACTATATCTGAAGAAGCAATTATCAAGGTTCAAAACAAAAGGACACTGCAGTCATGCCATAAAACTGTCTGCATTTCGAGACAGTGGTTGAGATTTTTGCTTTTTCCAAGTCCAGTATTTGGTACATTAGTTGTTAAGTATATTTAATCATTGTGTTACCCTAAGGCAATAAACCCTAGTAGACAGCAGACCAGGTAGACTAGTGAACAGATTCAAGTTTTGTGGTTTATGCTTGAATGCAATGTGTCTGTCAGCTTGTGTTGCTTAATTAACATCAGTAATTATGCTTATAATGTCTTATAGTCTGCCAGTCCTAATTTGCTAATTTTCTGTTCATTTTGAAACCTAGAGCACAGCATATGTTTCGCCAAGCCATGCGCACGCCGTTCATTTGGTTCCATGTGGTTCCTGCAGCAAATAAAGAGCAGTATGAACAGTTGTCCCAAAGTGAGAAGAACACATACTACTCCAGCCGCTTCAGCCCTGATTCCCAGTATGCTGACGGCAAAAGTATTAACAATTCTGGACTTCACACGTTACAAAGAATGTCTCGAGCGGGTAACCAGTCCGATCAGACAGACTCCTACTCGCAGCTACCTCATAGTGTGAATTCGTCAGGGAAACCACCCTCAGGCCTGGTACCATCACCTCAGAAAGTTCTCACCTCCACTGCAAACAGTGGGTATAACACCAAAAAGATAGGGAAGAGGCTCAGTATACAGCTGAGAAAAGGTAAGGCAGTAGTGCGCTCCTCATACAGCGTGAGGTATGTGTGTATAGTGAATGGACATGTGTCCAATGCTGTGGTATGGGGCAGGAAAGCTTGCAGTGACATAGAGGGGTGTGGTGGGTTGAAGCCACATTGTCCCCGACCACATGCCCAGGGTCCAGCCATGCATTTGTGTTGTGCAGCAAAAGGCTGTTTCAAAGAGTTAACTTTCATTGTTCTTTTGTTGACCTTAACATTGTGTTCTGTCTCTCAACTAATAAAAAGAAATGCAATAAGTGCTACAAATTCTGTTGCCCAAAACCTGGGAAGTGGTGAAATATTTAGTGAATAAATAAGCTAAATGGTCCATATTCTGTACTTTACAGATATCATGGCTTTTCAAGTTGAATAACTGTGGTTTTGACACCAGATTATAAGAGTGTGTTGGATCCAGTTGGTAAATTGGACTTTCTAATTTCCAGCTACATCTTTTCTTTATTCCACTGGGGTGTGAAAGCCTTTGTTTAAATGACTGAAATGTAATCGGATATTTCCTATCTTGGGCCTTATGCTAATGTAATTTGAATGGGGGTGAGAGACTATTTAAGGGCACAGGAAAAAGCAGTGCATGCTTATCTCAACATCTGTGTTATATGTGCACATGTAGGTGCCTTAGTACATCCGTAGGGTTTTTATGATGTTTAAATGTCATGAGCGAGAAAACTTGTTATTTTTATGTAGTTACCATCTAGATGCTTTTAAGATAGTTTGAAGTATAATAAAATGACATTTAGATGGAAGTATTTCTTAGCTCTTGAGAAATTATTTTTTAAAGGATTAGACATGCTGTAAACTTTATGGTATTAAAATGAGCATTTGCAGGTTAGATATAATTTGATCTCTACAAGCAAGAATACGGTTTATATTACAAAGCAAAAAGTTTACCCATGTGAAACTATGCTGCTTGTATATGCTTAATCTTAATAATCTTTATTAATAAATCTTTTTTTATAGAAAGGTACTAAAGAACAATCCATTAAATGGTAGAGATTTTACAGTTTCACAGGTACCAGGCTTCTTGTCAGTTTATCATTATGCTTTCCTTTCTATGAACTTCACATGAACCACCAGATTGCTTCTTTCTGGTTGCTGAATTTTAAGCTCTACAAACTTGGATGACATAAGGTTGAGTTGACAGTTTGCTTCTGTTGTCGATGCTCCTTCAAGAAATTCTTTAGGCCATCAGCTCAGATCAGCCTGCTTGGAAAAACTTATTGTTACTGGCTAAGTAAGGAATCACTGGGCTTACAAATATGCTTGCCAACATTGCAGTGATTTTTACCTGCTTTTTGTGTCTGTGGAAGCCTGTAGAACTATCACTTGGACATTACTTAAAAGAATTCTTAGCCAGGAGTGGAAATATACATTTCATATAATTTAAAAGCATCAATAAATGAATATAGAATATGGGAACCCCATATTTTTGCACGGTTATATATATTAGATGGTTTTGGAATGAAGGACCAGAGAAGTTCGATGCTCCTACACTGGTAAAAGCTTTGAAAATTGTATCTTAGGGTTTTTTTAGAAGTTTATAGCGGATATTTGTTCCTAACGATTTGCTTACGTGAGATTAGTATTCATGAAGAAATGGCACCTGGCTCAAAACATAGACAGAGAGATAGAAACAATTCAGTGTACTGTATTTTATGCATGGTGCTATTTTAAAAAAATGCAAAAGTGCATAAAGAAGGATACCTTTTCATTTTTGCTATCTTTCATTTGTTAATATCCACCATAGAAGGAGGCATGTCCTCCCATTTTGGCTTTCATTTGATGACTCTGAGAAGCAAAACACTAATATATCCCCCCAAGTAGTTTGTTATAAATATGAGTGCAATAGGGGTGTTAGATATCTTTGATTATTCTAATGAGGGATGTTATAATAATGCAGGCTTTATAGATATTTAATGAATGTGCTTTCTTTGTAGATAGCAAACAGCAGTTATTTCACCAATCACCATCATCAAATTAAAAGTTCCTTTTGGGGTGTGTTAAGGCATATAAGCATGTAATGCTTCATCTTGAAATTAATTTGTGATTTAACCTAACCTGTGCATTCTGGTTAATGATGTAGTATATGAGAATTGACTCTTTTTCAATACGGACAGACCAACTTTATTACAACTTTGTGTCTATATATTGCATGAGCTTTATTATATAGAATGACATGGTAAGATAACCCTAGAGTGCGTCCTTCTATAATTATGATTTCTTAATATTTATTGCTGTTTTGGCATTTTAAAATAACCTGAACTTTCATAGGATTTAGCTGTTTAATAAAGTCAGAAGAGAAGGTCAGTCATATGTTTCAGTCAATGCAGAATGTTTGTTGGCTTTTCTAAATGAAAATGGATATCTGTTTATCTTTCCTTAAAGGTCAGGCCCTGAACTTTAAGCATATAGATGGAGGGCTTATTGCCGATATTCTAATGCCATTAAGGCTGTATAACAGTCTAGCTTAATAGCTCACACAAATTAAGATAGTACAAGACATGACAGTGAGCCTATGTTTATATATATTTTTTGGTGTAAGCTATACACAGTAAGTGCAAATAAATAAAAAAAAAATGGTTCTTTACAGCTAACATATAGAGAAAATAAAACTACTAATACAACACCCAGACTGTTAGGACAAATTGTGACCTCATATATATGCCAGGGTAATTCCAGAATTTTTTCTTTGACTGCAAGGGTTCGAGCCAATACAATTGAGAGAAATTTAGTCCAGCACTTATAAATAATAAATAACCAATTTACTAGCAATTATTCTAAGGCTTAGCATTTGAGCACTGAGTAACTTGCAGCATTTAGCCTGATACTCGCTGGAGCCTTCAAAAGACTGCTTTTCAATTGGCCTTTGTTTTCTTCAGATTTCATATATACTGGGTTTGACATCACTGTACTAATACAAGCCTGAAGTGCTCAGTCTTGAAATTAGCTTTTATTTGATTGCCCTTAAGTATAATACTCATTGCATCAGATAATTTCTATCTATAGCTACATATTTATCTTGCTAAATTAATTATATAATTCTTTAGGTAAAGTGTCAACACTGAGCTCTTTTTTCCTAGGTTTTCTAAGTTAGCTAAGTTTCATTCAGTGAATCAGGACTTCAGTTCTCATCTCCCCACGTTCAGAGCGCAGCCTGTCTACTGGCCACGGGAGTTATGATCACCAGTTCCTTTTTTGTTCAAAGATTATCTTTCTTGCAAAATTTTATAGCTTCAAGAGAAATAAATGAGTAACACAACTGCAGGACGCCGGGGGAATCACAAAGTCCATTACAGAAAGGGTGTAGCAGTTGTGTCCTAGGAGAGGAGTCCTTAGAACAAGGAGGCCTCTTTGTGCTCTGCAACAGAGAAAAATGGTTAAATTGTAGATGTGAGGAGAATTATGAGCCTCTTCAGAGTTTCTTGTTTGGAGAGATTCCTGTTTGGCTTGCTGGCCCTTCTGTGGTTATTAATGCTTCGTCTTCCTTAGAAAGCCCAGCTTAAACACTGCAAGCCCCACCAGGTGACTGGGCAGTCAGTGTTGTGGTATGGTGCCATTCAGCCCTGTTGCACCCAATTTGCTTTCTGCAAGAAGTCATTAGAGACACAAATAAGATGCCATGGGTGGTTTGGGAGTATGCTAATTTAAAATGTGATTGTATTTGCTATGCAGTAAAGCATTATATGGATTGATACTTGTTTTACTTGGGTTTATGTAGTAGAGCATACAAGACAGGACCCTGAACTTGTCTGTAGGATATCCTGCATCATCTCTCTGAAGTGTACAGATTTACATGCATTTTTCATCATATTCTCCCATTTTCCCACACGGTTTCTCTAGCCAAACTTTGAAATGACATTTTAAATTTTTATTTAAAATTTCATTTGAAGTAATATGTTCTTAGACTGATTTTAGAATTACTCTTCATATGCAGTAGGGGTGTTTGTCACTTCTGAAATGAAGCCTGTAATTCCTAAAGTACTTAAGTGACCTTGAAAAATGAGATTCAAAAGAGAAGCAAATAGTTTGGGACATTATTAGCCACTCAAGAAACATGGACTTTATCAAGCATCATCTTTCTATTTTTTTAAAAACACTTTTGATTACTATTTATTAGCAGGCTGTTGCAGAAAGAGAAGAATGTTTCTTTTAGGTTGATCAAAGATCTTGAGAGGTCTGAGCTTTGTTTGGAGAAATAAAAGTTGTTCTAAATCACTCAACTGCATAAAACCAGGCATGCCATTAATTTGTCTTGATTATGCATGTGGCTGCAGAAATTTTATAGACAGCTGAGGAGTCAGCCTCTAAGCAGTCATTTGCATATACAGTTACCCTGACTACATATACACAAATTCTGAAAATATAGGGCTTAAATTAGGAGCTGTATTATAACTTTTCAGGAAGTATCTAAAACTGTCTTGGTTAGTTTAGTAAAGGCCCTGACAATAAGGAGAATGTTTTTGCTGTTCAGCTCTTACATGAAGTCCAGTCCTTAGTAAGAACTGCTTTCTAGCATAAAACAGTAGGATAATTATTTCAGCAATCACATGGATTTCAAGAAAGAGCCTACTGTGAAAAAGCAGGAATTTGAAATGCCTGGGAGGAAAGTGTCTACTCTGATTATTGGCAGAGAGAATTTGACCCTTCTGCTTACTTTTATTGTAATGTTACCTCCTTATTCTGGATAATTTTATAATCTAATACTTACATTAAGTGGTGATGCTTTATTTTGTAATTTTTGTGGCTTTGTGTCGCAAACTGTTTCTGTGTATAACTAACCTCCCCTTCTGTTTTAGGAAAGGGAGAGTGTTCTTTGTCTTTCATGAAGAATCTGAGTTTTTCCTTTGCAATCCTATTTTTTGTCTGAGGGCTGTTCACCCACATGGATTTCCACGTATAGTTTGTTCTGAAATGTTCTCTGCTTTTCCTGCATAAGTACTAACAAATGTGGTGTCCAATTATCTGATTATCAAACGTTTTCTAATGGTTCAAAGTGAGTTTTTTTTTTTTTTT
>VZTM01017593.1:7757-18847 GCA_013400555.1 Jacana jacana | reverse complement strand
GTGAAGATAAAATTCTGCACCTTCTATTACATGAAAAGCCAGATCCTTCTGTGTTTAAAGGCTTTGAATGAAGATGAACTCAAACCCCATGAAATTCTCCTATTTTAAAATGCTTGAGTTCCAAGATTTACTTATGTGAACTATTGCATCCGCTGTGGCTGTTAGGGCTATATAGAATGGCAGAAAGATTAGAGAAGGCAGGCAGTTTTTTTCAGTTCTAAACTTGTAAGGATCTGTCTTGAGATGGTCTTTTGCCCCGATCTTGGACAGACCCATTCATCGATGCCTTTTTCTGAAGGGTATGTAAGCTGTCAATAAGCACAGATAGATGTGTAGCTAATGCTGATCACCTCAGCCCCTATACTCTTTGCTTGTTGTTTCTGGCATTCTGGCAGTAGTGTGTCAGCAAAGATCCACAGATGATTAGCAATCTAATTGCTAATCATTCATGAAGAATGAGAACTCTGGTCACTTTGGAGCATTTACCCCACAGGAAAAATATTAAGGATTAAATTGCAATACTCACAGAAGAATAGGGAAAGGCATAGAAGACTAAATATATTAAATCTTGAAGTCTGCAGTGGCCCAAAGTAGAAGATGAAAATCAAGGAAGATTATGAGATGAGTATTTCAAAGCGTTTCAAGACACAAGTACCGAAAGCCAAGGGGAAGATGAGATGCAGTTAGCAAAAGACATTAAGGTTAATGAGAAATCATTATGAACATAGTACATATTACAGTGTACATAAAGAGTGTAAAAGAAAGGGAAGTGCCTCATTGTGGAGGAAGAACGTAGTAAGCCGAGGCATGGAAGAAACAATAATTTAAACCTCTGTACAAAATGCCAATGGCACGCAGGTGGTTAGCTCAGCTACCATAGCTATGACCAGAAAAAACAAAGAGCTTAGATAAGACTGTCTTTAATAAGTCTAACATCTCCATTTTGTAATTTTTGTAAAAATGTGATTGTTTTAATCATCTTATTAACTCTTGCCCTGAATATTTACAGTTGTTTTTAAGAAACTGTGGAGAACAACTGAGGTAGCAGATGACTGTAAAAAAAGCAAATTTAAAGTTTTGTTGTTGTTTGTTGGGTTTTGGGGTTTTTTTTAGAATGGACCTTCAAAAGAGTGGGTTGAAAAAGGGTCAGAAAATGAAACTCCTGTTGTCCTTTTCTCAATTTCTACAAAATACAGGGACAGGTACATTATTTCTAAGTGTCTGGAAGATACCAAAAAGATGCATAGAAGTCAGAATGTATTTGACACGACAAATCATATCAAGTCAAAATGATTTCTGCTTAAAAACTAATCCTTCTGCTCTGTTCAACAGTGGGAAAGCATAAACAAGGTATTCTGACATTACAGGCACTGATAATGAAAAAACAGGTAGCCTGATTTGAAAGATTCAGCAGGATAATAGAGAAAGCAATCAGGGGTCTCAAAACCATACATGGTGTAAAGCTAGAAGAATAGGGTAAAAATGTGGTAATAAATATATCACTGGGAGAAAATATGGAATGCAGCTACAATAGTTTACAATATGAAAGAGTGCTGAAGAGAAGATAGTAACTTGTTCTTCATGCTTTTGGTGAATAGGATCCACCATAAGAAGTTATAAACTTAAATTGGAAACCTTTTCTGAAGTTAGGCTAGTAAAAGTCACTGATACATATTAGCGTGGAGTTGCAGGCACTGACAGAAACTCCACCAACAGCAATTCCGTGGTCTAAAAGCAGATTTAGGTTGACATCTGCCAGGAGTGAGAAGGTGAATCTGGTTTTGCTTGTGGGCAATGGGATAGCTAGAAGTTCCTTTGGGATTCTCTTCAGCATAACTTCTAAAAATTACTTTAACTGGAAGGGCTGTGTTATTTTATTTGAATGAACTTAACTCCATGCTTTAGTGCCTTAAATTAACACGTTGTCATTTGCAGGAAGCAGACAAAGCACTTTTGAGACACCATGTTCAGGACGTAAATTTCTTTTATTTACTAATAAATTCTCAAAATTCTGTTTTACCACTAATCTATATGCTCAAACTTTTCTTCCAATATATCCCTTGGCCCATCTATTACATAATTCCAACACCATTTCATGTAACATACAGATGTGTATACAAAATACATATTTAAACGTATACTCTCTCTTTTTTCATCTCTCCATCCTTTTCCTTATGCAACATCCATATTATTAATGACAATCTTGGCATCTTATATGGGTATATTACCAGCTACGCCATCTTTTTTGCTATTACCCTGTAGGCTCCATTAGCTAGTCAGAGAAAAAGCAACCTGAATAGGTATGATTTTAAAATACTAAGTCTTAATATTTAAAAAATCCATATTACTGAAGCCTTGGAAAACATTTATTATTTTGAAATTGGGAAAAGAAACGTTTTTTATTAATAACAGTAATGTTTCTTAACTGGACAATGATGAAAAGAGCTACTTTTCAGTTTCTAAACTCTCAGTTTAAAATTATGTACCTGTTGTACATTAGTATTATTCTCTTAATATTAGTGCAGTACTGGATTCCCTGACACATCTTTAAGACACTATTGCTAGGCACATCGGTATGTAACAAAACAATATAGATGTATTTTCTGTAAGGACATGCGCGTACATGTAAAATAAAGGAAAGAATAATTCTCAAGATACATAAACTTCATCTTTGAAGAGTCGTGAAAAACTTCTTGGTTTTGTATCTTCAAAATGTCATTGCAATCAAGTATCATTTTTTGTGTGCTTGAATAAATGGAAGTACCAACTTGTGTGAAGTCCTTGATCAGAATGAGGCTCTTAAACCAATTATGTGGAGATCACAGTGCTTCAAATTATAAGGAATGCATTTAGAATTATTAAAGGCTTTAAATAACTTGGTTCAGGCAAAATTACATATAATTGATCATTTAGTATGTGCTGTCAGTAGAAACTGCAGTCATAGGTGTGGAAGATCACTTTTTAGAGAAATCACAGTGAAACTTTTGTAAAACCCAAACTGTAACAGAGCTCCCTTTCCTAAGGATTGTTACTGAACGCGAATCCGAGCCACTTCTGTTTCTCTTCTCTAAGTACGGAAAGATGCACCCTAAGTTAAAAGTCCTGAATGACATTACCTGGATGAAAATGTGAAACAATGAAGCAAAACCAAAACAGATTACCTGGATTGCTAGGTAAGTGAAACCACAAATTTGGGAATTGGGATACTTTTTAAAAAGTTTAACTGATTCTTTAAAAAAAAATAATTAAATCATTAGCTTTATATAGAAATTTCTTTTTTTACCAAAGGGCAAAGTGATTTGTAGGAAATTAATATTAAGACTGACAAATACAAACCAGATTGTCAGAGGTGATTGTATAAGGGACTGACTCTATAACCTGCCCCAAGAACAACATGACTGTTTTATTGATTTTTATTTAGCCTCTGTGCAGTCCCTCTATCCCTTTGCTTTGAATGTTATGATTCATTTTTTACAGAACATAATATTGTTCTTGATAGGTAGCATTTTCAGTCAGGCACATAAATCCTAATCTGGGACTCATCCTCTTCATCTGTCAGATTGGTGACAAGATTCTCATTGATTTTAGCAATGGGGGTTTAGGAACAAAATGGCATGTATTATGTAGTGTAAAAGGCAGGTTAGTGAATTTAATTCATGCTTCACTACGTGTCTGTAGTTACAGTTTATGACCAAACCCAAAGCTTGCTAAAATCAGTCACGATCTCGTTTTCAATTCCCCTTTTGCATGAAGTGGCATTTTTCTGCTTATCAGATCTGAGAATCTCTTGATGGACTTGGCCCAAGTTTCAAGTCTGAAAGTAACTCACAATTTTTACCATGAAAATGCTTTCAGATGTTAGGAGTGTTGTGCTCCCTTAACAGACGTGGCAACCTTGTGGTGGGTTAGCCCTGGCTAATAGCCAAACACGCAAACAGCTGCTCACATTCCCCCCCATCCCCAATCCAGACCAATGGGACAGGAGAAAATAAGAACAAGAAAGAGAAAGCTCATGGGTTATGATTTATCAGAGATACTGCTTACTAATTACTGTTGCAGACAAAACAGACTTGACTTTGAAAAGATTAATTTAATGCCAGTTATAATAAAATTGTAATTGCTAATTTTGGGTAGCGGGAAACAAGAAGACATATATTAAAACAGCACCTTTTCTTCCCCCTTTCCCAGGCCCAACTTAATTCCAGACTCCTCTCCCTGACCAGCACAAGGGGAAACGAGGAAGTGTACAGTCAGTATGTAATGGTTTCTCTTCACCACTCCTTCTCACACTTTTCCTCTGCTCTGGCTTGGCTTCTCCATGGGCTGCAGTCCTTCAGGAAAATGTGCTGCTCCAGTGTGGGCTCACCGCAGTTCCTTAGGGTATCTCCCTTTGCTCCGGTGTGTGTCTTCCAGGGGCTGCAGTGTCCTGCCTTGCAGCATCCCCTCCTCCTTCTCCTCTCTGACCTCGGTGTTCCTTCTTGTTTCTTACTCTGTTCTCACCTCCTCTTGACACAGAGCATTTTCTGCCCTTTCTTAGCTTATAGAGGCACCACCAGCTTTGCGAATGGCTCTGCTGTACCCACTGTGGAGCTGGCAGGAACCAGCTCTTCCCAACGTGGGGCAGTCCCATACCTCTTCCCACAGAGGCCACCTCAGCAGTCCCTGTCCCCCTGCCACTACCAAAACCTTGTGACAAGAAGCCAATACAAACCTAAAACCAGAGCATTACTCAAGTCTAGGGAATACAGCTAACATTACACAATTAGATTAATTAGGTCAACGGGCCAGCAGATGAAATTAAAAATTAAATACGGAGTGGGCTATGCTGGAAAAATAATCGAACTATTTTTGCACCTTGCTCATTTCTAAACTAAATTTAAACAACTTTGGGGAAGAATCCGGATGTCATGGAAGGCTTTCAACTTATGCAGAGCTGCAGTTTAAAAGTCAGAAAGTCAGAAAAAGGGGACGAGTGCATGATTCTCTCAAGAGGGAATAACGCAGGCGGCATTACAGTGCCCGCACGTACCCAGGTGGCTTGGCTTCTCCGATGCGAGCGCTGGTGCCTCCCCTTTCCCCCACGGTGCGGCAACTTCTACCCTGGAATTACTGGGATGTTTTTAGAGACCGTATCTGCCTCAGGATTTTGGCAGACGCAACTCGGGGTACGAGGTGCCGACACAGCGGCAGTAAAGTTCCAGCGGCCTCCACCCCCACCTGGAGGTGCCGGCGGCACAGTGCGGGGCCACGAGGGGCGCGACCAAGGTGGCCCGCCCGCTCCCGCGGCCGTTCCCGAAGGAGACGGGAGGGTCGTAGGCCTAACCCCGCACTGCCCCAGCGCTGCTCACTTCGGGACCCGGGGACTCCGCACACGGCAACAGCCCACCTCCGCCGACACGCGCGCACACTGCTGANCTCGCGGCGCGGGGCGGAGGGCGGCAGACGGCGGCGCGTGCGGAGAGGGAGAGGGCCGCCTATTCCGGGCCGCGGCGAGGAGCGCGGTTGCGGGGTTGGCAGCAAGGTGAGGGGCTCTCTGCTGCCTTTCGCGCCCCTCTCGGGTGGTTGTCTCGGTCCTCCCCGCTGGCTGTTCCCCGGCTGGGTTTGGGTTTGGGCTCGGGCTCCGGTGTGGGTAATCCCCTTCCTCGTGTCTTCTCTCGCACAGATGCTCAAGGTAGCAGCCTTGGTGTGCCTGTGTGCGGCAGCCTGGTGCAGCCCGGCGCTGGCGGCGGCGGCGGTGGCCGGGGGAAGACCGGACAGCGGCAATTTTCTGGATGATAAACAATGGCTCACGACCATCTCCCAGTACGACAAGGAGGTCGGACAGTGGAACAAATTCCGAGACGTAAGTTCTACCCTTCCACCCTGGCAGCCGTCAGCCGCACCCGGCCTGCCGCTTCTCGGAGGCTGGCGGGCTGGCCCCGTTGGCTGAGGGCATCCCTTGGGCAGCTGGGACTAGGTTCCAGCCTCAACTTATTCCTTCTCCCCGAATTTTTATTTTAATTCTCGGCGACGCGTCGGCAGGAGGAGAGAAGTCCCGCCGGGCAGTTGCCGGTGCGCTGCCGCCGCTGAGCGGCGAGGACCACCTCGGTCCACCCCGGCCTGTGCCAGGCGCCCGGGCGGCGGGAACGGGCTCCCGCCCTGCGGGTCGCCAGCCGTTAAGAGGTGGCGGCGGTGGCTGGGGGAGTCGCGTTTGTCCTCCAAATAAGGAGGACAGGAGCATCAAACCTCCTCCTCCTCCTCGCTTCCCGCCCCGTAGCGGGAGCGGGGGCTACGGGAAGGGCTGCGGCTCTTGGACCCCGCTTCCCGCCGAAGCGAGGGTGAAGCCGGCCCGGGATGGGGGCAGCGGTGGGGCTTATGATCTTCTCCATCTGGGGCAGAGCCTCCCTCTTCCCCCGACCTGGCAGCTTGCGGTGGGGACTACCCCGTCTCACCTTGCCGCTGTCAGAAGTGCTGTTAGGGCGGACTAGGGGAGAAGGGGCTGCCCGCGGAGCTGGGGGACTTTGAGCAGGGGCGGGGGGTGGGGTGGTGTGTTGGAGCGCGGATGGTGGCAGAGAAGTCCGCTAAATCAGGCGGTAAGTTGTATAAATGGTTCGTCCGGAACGCCTTGCGGGGCGTACATGAACACCAGACCCAATTTGACCCCAATCTCGTCGGTTAACAAATCTGCTACTTACTGTAAGGTGGCTCTCGTCCTCCAGGGCTCCTCGCTTTAGCGTTTGGTTCATACTCCGTTTGTTGCAAGTTAAGTAAAACCCAATCAATTTCAAAAGTTCCTCTCGCATCTTTCAATGAAAAACATTTTCCTTGATATACAAATACCATGTCACTTTAAAAAGTCTGAATTCCCAGCGTGCAAAAAGAATTTTATAATGTAAGGTTTACTGTATTGCTTACTGGATTTCTTTGATTTGGTGTAAAGCATTGATCTGGTTTGTAACTTCAGAGTCAACAGGTTTCTTGTGATACAGCCTGCCGGTGACTGCTGCTGGCTATAGCAAACAGAAGTGAAAGTCTCTGATTTTTCTGAAGGCTATAGTGTACTTGCGATGTGTGCATTTCCTAGTGTTGTATGTTGCATGTGGGATGCATACTTGGCTATTTATGTTTAACAGTGTCTCTTCTTTCTTAGTTATTTGAGTTGTGGGAAAACTTAATTCCTCAATAGTTTATGTTAAACAGCATAACTTTAGTGTTTGAGGACACTCAAATTGGTATTCAGATATTTGTTTGCTTTGAGTGTCTTAAATATTGTGTTGATGTGAAAAACAAACAACAAACAAACCATGCCTGTGCAGTGTACTGCACTTTGGGACCTGTGATTTTAGGAAACAAAAAACAAACAAACAAAACACCCAAAAAACAAAACAAAAAAGCAGTGCTATAGAAATGTTTTAGAATGAAAGGCTGCTGCTGGAACACTCCAAAATAAGCGCATCAGTTATGTTTTATAATTGGGTGAAGTCATTTATGTAAGGACTACCCTGTAAGGCTGAAGGAGCTAAGTGCTCTCTAATGCCTGTCCCCTGGGTGCCCACTGGCATACACTGTAATATTGGATATTAGCCAGATAATTTATTCTGTGACAAGTAGGTGTCCCCAAGGGTTTTAAGAGTGACTGCTTTGAGGAAATACCGCATACTGATTCATCTGAGGCAATTTATGAATATGCTTTCTTATTTATTTTTTACACTGTTTAAGTTTTATAAGGCTGATACTTCAGTGAGGAGTACACTTTTTCTTGGTGCAGAATATTTATATCCTTTTGATAGGTACTTGTTTTGGAATAATACTTCAGAAGGCTGCCCTTTAGAACGTGCATGGTTTTCAGTAATTTATAAGACATAATTGTAAAAAACTTGACAAATATAAGTTACTTGCACAAGAATGAATTAGAAACATATCTTGATTTTAAGAAGCACTGATCGACTGTCATCCTTAAATATAACATGGTGAAGTTTTATTAACATCCTACAGTATTATATAATTGATAAATTTACTTGTATGATTGTAACTTGTTGGATTTGACATTGTGATTAGTGATTCAAATGTTGCCTTGTGTTAAGGAGCAGCACAACTGCATTTTGAACATATGTAGGGGTAACTGTCTTGCAGAGTTAAAATCAAAATAAAAGTACACCATGGCCTGTGTTTGTGACTTAATTCTCTGGTCAGACTAGCATATATTTTGCTGGCTTTAAATGCCCTACAGATGTAAGGGTGAGATGGAATTCTGGTGTGAAAAGAAGTATTTAAAGGCTTAACTTAAGACTTAGCTGACAGGACTGATTAATGTGGAAGATAATGACCCTGACTTCTGGCTCATTGGCTCAGTCTTAGAATTTTAGATCACAGTGAGAAAGAACATGGTTATTCAGAAAGGGTACACTTTCAAAACCTCATAAACTAGAATGTGATCTTTTATCCTAAAAAAACCCCCACAAAATCCACAAAAAAACCCAAACCAAAACACCCCTCCCCCCCAACCTAGTCCTCTTAATGTCCTCCAAAATGTCAGATTTGTCAGTAAAGGTTATTAACATAATATTAGCTAAGTTCTTTTCAGTACTTTGTACAGGCAAAGCAGTAACAAACTTTCAAACTCTTGAAAGATCTTGATTATTCTGACAAATCTGTTGGAAAATAATGAAGTAGGTCTAGGCAGGAACTGTGCCTTAATGTGGAGCAGTGGGAAGTGAGGTGCATATTTGAGGCTATCTTCTCGCATCTTTTTCTTCTGCAAAAATTGAGAATGGTCTTTTTCTTAAATTAGAGACTTTCCACCTTAAACATGGGGTGGGGAGGGAAGGAGGTGTATTCTTATGTCAATTGTCAACTCCCTCAACATGTATGTGTGAATTAAATATTTCGGTTTAGATAGAAAGATATGCTTGTTTTTTGCCTGTAGTAGCGGGGGAGGAAGAGTTTTAACCCAGTCTTAGTGCTGCTGCAGTCCAGTTGCTGAGTAGTCACAGCTCTTACGTCTGTCACGAAAGTGTCTCAGGATTGATGTGTTTATTAAGGTTTCTTAAGCTGCCTCATTGGGCTGCTTCAGCAGCCAATGGTGTCGTGAGGCTGGGATGTCCTAGTGCATGCATACATATCCTTTATTTCATACTTGGGAATTAAGGTTCTTTAGTAGATGTTAAGTTAGGGCAAGCTTCATTCATCTTTTCTTATGTTTATAGTGCTTTCTGCTAGTGGTCTCATCTATAATGGCTGCATGAGACATTGATAAAAAAAGTATATGTACACCACAGTTTGTCAAAAATGAAAATTATTCCTTTTAAAATTAATGCTTTCAGCCGATTACAAATTTATACTCTTCTACTTGCAACATCCTAAATATTACGTATCAGACTTTTATTAGTCATAATGTTATAAATCTGTGGAGAGAAGAAAAATATAGGAATAATTCTTTATTCTTTTTATGACTTGATTCCAAATAACAGTATTATTTTTAAGTGCAAAATGTAATGGCTTTGCCAGCTATCACTTTTTCTTCACTGGCTGTGAAGGCCAGACATCTTACAACTTACAACAAAACCAGAATTTTACACAACTGTAATCTGAAAGCCTTTCAGAAACTTCAATTTTTATTTCTGTAAAATATTCTTTAACTCAGTCATACATATTTGCAAACAGTGTTTTGTCCAGTTTTGTTCTTTAAAAGGACTGTATGATAAATGTAATTTATATGATAAATTTTACTTGCCTCTGAAAGACAATTATTTATGATCTAACTTACTTGTTAGTGATTTTTACTTTTTCTTTCCAAAGAGATCATGCTTTAAGCAATTCCTATATTTAAAAATTTCAGGCACATCAGGAACTTTGTAGTGAAAGATACTTACAGTATATAAATACAACTCATTTATGGTATTGTATTGTTCTGAAATGTGATCTATTGCATCATACCACAGTGTTACTATCATCCTACCATATTTGTGTAGTTATCAGAGATATAGAAGGTAGAATAAAAATCACGTAATAGACCTTAAAACCTATCAGCTATGAAGAAGTTCACGCTGGTAACACTACCTTTTCCTCGATCGTCTTTACTATGAAGTGTTCTTACATTGACCATCAAATATTTCCTTCTAAAACATTTGTCAAGTTTGGGCAGCTCATATTGGCTTCCCGAATGAATCTTTTGAAGATAGTTATAGAAAATCTTTTTCAACATTAGTGAAATCTAAACCCCTGTGTTTGGAAGATATGCCAGTTAAAGACTGGTTCTCCATACCTATTCAGTAAGCACCAGCATTCATTATTCTTTGTCTGTTTAGAGCTTTAAGGCTTCTCAAAAGCAAGCATCCTCCCACCCTGCAACTGATCTCCCTACCAACTCTACAGCTGGTGACCTGGTGACTACTGTTGTGAGCATAACATCTCTGCCCAACTGTACGTCCACACAACTGCATCGCTGTGCAACAAAGAAAGCCAAAGGCTGTTTTAAAAAAGATTAATCACAGATATTTTTCACTTTATTTTGTGATCACCATATAAATATTTGGAAAGGTTTTATGTTCCAGAGTGAAGTACTGATAAACTTAATTGAGAAGGACTTAAAAAGTTTTGCATTGGGCTAGAACCTGTCTTAGTTTAGGGAGGACTGTGAATGTGCTTTAAAGGAAGTCGGTATTTAAGGCTGGATGGTGCAGCACTCATCAGTCCTTCCTCACTAGTGTTAACTAATTAGCTGTGAAAATAGGTTCAGTAGGCTTATCTGTCTTGTACTTGTTCAGGGTAAATAAAACATACCTCTTTTGTTATTAGTGGGTAGCACAGCTATTTTTAGTAAATACAAAATTGTAACTCTCTATCAAAACTTACGACATTAGGAAACAATGAAGTTACAGAACAGGAAAGATGAACAACTTCATTATGTTGTCCTAGGCCTAAATTGAAACAAGGACTGGCGAATAAATTGAAGTTACTCTTTCAGTTAGGGCACTGAATCAGTTTTCCACATGCCAGTTTGTTACTTGAAACTTGTTATTTGCTATTCTACAGTGCTATCAGTCTTTCGCTCTCTTTTTTTTTTTTTTTTTTTTTTCTTTTTTTTATTTTTTTTCTTTTTTTTTTTAAAA
>VZTM01017588.1:2148-13401 GCA_013400555.1 Jacana jacana | reverse complement strand
CTATGATTCTATGATTCTACATGTTTAAAACAGTAAAAATGCAAAAAGCTTCCAGAGGCTCAACCTGTGTGAATTTTAGGGATTTTTGAATTTGAATCAGGGTCAGTCTTGGAAATCAGCCATCCACTTCTGGAATGGCTGATATTAAGCTCCATCTAACTCGAGATAAAATACGGTGGTTCAGTTTCACTAAAGTTCCTCCTAATGTACACCCCTTGTCTATGTTTATGATGGAAGATTGGAGTACTGTAAACCATGTTCATGATGGAATATTGGAGTACTGTAAACCAAACACAGACATTATGGAGGAATTCAAGCTTTACTCTGGTTCTTGCTGAGTGCAACCAAACTACAAGGATTCTACCTCTGCTCCACATGGGCCATGTGAAGTATCTTCTTTCAAATCACATGGACTGGTTGCACAATGCTCATCAGGTAACCCAAGAATTTGCACTGATGACAAATGACTGGACATGCATCCATCCCACTGGTGGACTGGGCATTTCCTGAAGCATTATAGAGAAGTGTGCTAGGGCCACTGGGAAAGGAATCAGATTGCAAGAACAATGCAGCTGCCTGTAATCCACTTTTTACACATCTGAAGAGTTCCAAAAAGGGCCATACAGAACAAGCAATAAGTCAAACCCCATTTTCTATTGGACCAGATCCGATCATGACACAATAGACTGTGACAGAAGAGGCCATGGACTCAGTTATGCTTAATGCTGGAAGCTCCATATTGCCCTTCTCTCCATGGAAGAACTAGAATGCTAGTTCTTACGTCATTTCCCCGTGACCTCCTCTGCTTCTCTCTGCATGGTCTCTGAAATAGTTGGCACCGATGACATTTACAGACAACACTGTGGCTACTATAACTAAATCTGTGTCACTCTCACCCCAAGTCAAAGAACTTGATCCAAGCTAGAAAACACAGAGGAATGGATTAGATCAATTCAGTGATAACTCAGTTCTTACTCAAACTTATCTGACATTTCAGAAGAGAGAACAAGAGGACAGGATGCTATTTCTCCGCGTTGGCTCTTTGTATTATTAGGGTGGCTGAACATCAAGGGTGAAATCTTGGCCCCTGCAAAATTAGTGGGAAATTTGCCATAGACTTCAATGAAGCCAGGATTTTACCCTGGGTGAACACAGTTCCCATATGTGCTTCCATAATGAAAATTAGGAATGATTCGTCTCATAGCATATGGAATCCATTTATGCATTATGAATAAGATTATTATTTAAAATGAAAGATAAATGTAAATTAACTATTATATTCATGCATGCCTTGCACATATCAAATTTAGAACATGGGAATAAGAACCCATTGCAATTCCTTCTTCTTTTCATCTGTATTAGGTAAGAGTTTTAAAAGTTTGTTGGGGAAGATACCGGACAGGGGAAAGCTAACCAGCAACCTATCAAATTTGCTGCTAAATTTTGCCTGAGTTCTCGATTTCCTGATGCCTGTCAGTTTAGATGGAACTTTAACATTACTTTAATAGCAAGTTTTCTGTTTGTGCATTAATTTTACTATTAAAAGAAACATATTTGATGGAATAAAAATGGAGAAAAAGCCGAAAAAGGGAATCTCATTCCTCATGGCTCTGTACTGCCTGACCTTTCCCACCAGAAAAATTATTCTGCTTCTTTGGAAACATGGCTCAGTGCCATCCCCACAGCAGACATGGTTTCAAACTGCCTTGGAGTTGTGCCACGAGGAACCTCTGGCTTATTATACAGGACAGATGCCAGACAAACTGGCTGAGGTGTGGTTGGGTTTTATGGACTTCCAATTTGAAAGTTATGCTATACATAATGTGATTAGATCTGACTGGAATGTTATTCCTTATTTTCTTTTATTGAAGTTTAATTGTTTCCTTACTCCACTGTCATCTCTCCATTTGACTAACACTTGTGTATCACTGGTGAGAAATAATACTCAGCCCATCTTTGTCTTTCTACACCATTGTTCTGTGGACCCTTTTATGTTCGCTCAAAGAAAGAAAGAGAGAAATAAAGAAAGGAATCATTCAAAAAGCATATTCCTCTTTAAGGATCAGTCCTAATGTTTTTGCAGAAATCCTGCCTGCAGCAAATATTTTACCTGAAGGATAACAAACACAGGCCATCAATCATACAAACAGACATCATTCTCACTGAGAGGCATATGTAGTTTGGACAGCCCTTGCATTAATTTTTTAGCCCCTAGTTGTGCATTTTGATCTGAGGTGAATGAATTACTTCTGTGCAGATTGGTGCCAGAAACATGTTATGAAAACAAAATACAGAAGATGTAGAGATATTCACAATTTCTAATGTCAGGATGAGTGACTAACTATAATATCTGCCTAACTCAAGTGCTATTTTATGTCATGTGTTCCTGCTACTAGTAGTAATCAGCTGGACATGCCATCACATGGCATGACTTGTCTTAAGGTACACCACATCCCTCTGCCTCTCATAAGCTCAGATCTGCCCTTACCATTAATATTTTACCTTTATATATGTTCCTTTCAGCCCACCTTAATTTAATAGCTTGCAAGTATTATTGACAGGTGATTACCAATAGAAAACACTATGGTTTGGTCTAGTACATACTGTCCCTCTAGTACATACATACTCTCAAATAATGAGGGTTTCCCACAGGCTTTGTGGCTACACAACTATTCCTCAAATCTAAAGTTTACACAAGTACTTCTAAACTTGGAAGCTTTTTTCCCAAGGAAACTAGAGAAACTTGTAATGAAGATGTACATTTTTATGCCTTGTAACCCATTGTTTCTTGTAGGTGTAAATGTAGGTGGACTAGTGCAAATCGCATGAAGTTCAACCAAGCCAAGTGCAGGGGCCTGCACCTGAGATGTGGCAATCCCAAGCACAAATACAGGTTGGGCGAAGAATGTTTGCAGAGCAGCCCTGAGGAAGAGGACTTGAGAATGATGGTGGATGAGAAGCTAAAAATGAGCCAGCAGTGAGCACTGGCAGCCCAGAAAGCCAACCGCATCCTGGGCTGCATCAAAAGAAGCATGGCCAGCAGGTCACAGGAGGTGATTTTACTCCTCTGCACTTGTGAGACCCCACCTGGAATACTGTGTCCAGCTCTGGAGTCCTCAACATAGNGCACTTGTGAGACCCCACCTGGAATACTGTGTCCAGCTCTGGAGTCCTCAACATAGAAAGGACATGGAACTGTTAGAATGGGTCCAGCAAAGCACCACAAAGATGATCAGAGGTATGGAGCACCTCTTCTACGAAGACCGGCTGAGCGAGCTGAGGTTCTTCAGCCTTGAGAAGAGAAGGCTCTGGGGAGACCTTATAGCAGCCTTCCAGTATCTGAAGGGACCCTACAGGAGACCCGGAGAGAGACTCTTTGTCAGGAAGTGTAGTGAGAGGACAAGGGGTAATGGCTTTAAATTAGAAGAGGGGAGATTTAAATTGGATACTAGAAAGAAATTCTTTCCTGTGAGGGTGGTGAGGCACTGGAACAGGTTGCCCAGAGAAGTTGTGGATGCCCCATCCCTGGGACTGTTCAAGGCCAGACTGGATGCGGCTTTGAGCAACATGGTCTAGTGGGGGGTGTCCCAGCCCATGGCAGGGGGGTTGGAACTTGATGATTTTTAAGGTCCCTTCCAACTCTAACCATTCTATGATTCTATGATTTTATGATTCTATGATTATTTTTTTATAGAGGTGGGAGCTAACTGGCTCAATAGCTGTAAATATGGCAGACTTTCCCGAAGTAGAGAGAAAAAAAAAAGCTGATGAGATGACATAGCACTAGTATTTAGCATTAACAAAATAATCTCAAAGATGTAATTTTCTTTCATAAGAAGAGAATAACTTGAAAAAGCCAATATGTGATTGAACAGCTTCACACCAATGCCGAGTTTACAGTGCCACTGGAATAGAAATTGTAGAATTAAGCCAGGCTGTCCCTGACTGTTTTTCCTCAGGAAGCTAGTGCTGAGCTAGGGGCAGAGGGGAGATGGCTACTTAGTTTTAGTTATTTTCTTTTTTCAGTTCAAAGATTTTTCTCTTTTATAGCACTATTGAGACAAAAATGTAGGTACTTTAAAGTGAAGTTATATGCTTGTGTCATAATTTAACATACTTAGCTGCATATCATATGAAAATGGTCACTTTATTAGAGGTGTTTGTATAAAAGAATGCAAAGTCTTGTTCTGAACACCCAGCATCAGCACTAGGAAAACATGGGCTAATATGCCCATGCCATTGTTCAGTTCAATTCCTAATAATATTGTTCCTTGCCTATAATGTCCATGAATCTCATATCACTGCTTTTCTCTTTTTCCTAGCGCTCTGTGGCCTTACGTTATTACCCAAAAAAGTAGAAGAGCCAGTAGGATGCTTTATCAGCAGCAACCATTTAAAATTAATGTTAACATACCTATTTCCTGTCTGTCCTGCCCTCTTCCCTTCTCCCTTTGGCTATGATTTATTAAAATTATTTTGATTGAATGCACATGGACCCCTGCCTTCTACTGAAGAGTATCAGATGGGTTCAGCTGTGTGTCGTAAACCTTACTCCTTCAGCAAATATGGGAAATACGCTAGTCTTTCTTGATGAACCAGACATGGTTGGGAAGTAGAAATGTCTTTGCTGAGGCTATGGAGTTCCAACTAGCCATGGTATGCAGCACAGTGCCAACAGCAAAATTGCTATGAGGTCATGAATTTATTAAAATAAAAGTTGTTTTCTACCCAAACCTCAAGTGACATTGTAACAAGGTTTTACTGTTCTTGCTGTCACTTTGCATTAAAAGTCTTAGACCACCGAAGAAAGGCAGAGCTGAGAAGAAGGGACAAGTAGGGAAACATAGAGACACTGTGTAAATTCATTTTTGGTGGCAGAGATAAAAAGACTTCGATGATGGTCAAAGCAGAAGAAATACAGGTTGAACTGGAAAGATCTGCCTCAGCCTTGACTGCACAAATAGACCTTCATCACCTCACCCTGGGCTCCCACACACCCTTGCCCATGGGCTCAGGAGCCCCATTTAAGCTCAGGCCTGGACCTCCTTACCTGAGGTACACCATAGGTCTACTTTTTCTCAGGCCCACACCTGAATTGTTACTGGGCTTTACCAAACTGACTTTCAACTTGACTTGCTACTTTGCTTTTGCAAGGATGTGAAATGCGTTTCATGAATTTCTGAAAGCAAGGCAAAGGCAATTGCAGACTCTTGCAGTCTCCATATTGCTGGCAGTTATGCAAAAAAGTTGCTGGCAAATTACATGGGAAAGCAAGGAATAAATACATGCCAAGAAGTAAAAATAAAAATAATGACAGTTCAGACTTACTCAGTTTCCATAATACCAGAAATTTTAGTCAACACGACATCATCCTGATGTGCACTAACATATGAGCCATTTTACCAAGCACCTGTCAGATGTTACCATAAAGTAATCACCTGCATCTAAAAAAAACAAACCAATAAAACCAGCCCACAGCAACCTCCACCCCACCTGATTTGAAGTTCATTGCTCTCATAGAGAGAAGTGATTAGCCAGGAAAATGTCAGAAACTAAAGTTGTATAATTAATATATTCTTAACTATAATTTAAAGGACACCACATAAAACCAGGGAAATAGTCTTGATCCTGACAGCACTGATAGTTCTGCAGTTATATTGTTATGCCAAACAGGTTGTTCAGCAGTGATCCTAAGGAGGTTCTCATAGCTTACTATAGATGAGTAAAAAAAAGGCCTGGAAGATGGAAGTGATGAGAGCTCCTCCTCTCAAAGCTCAAGCAAAGAAGTTTTAATTTTCTAACTGGTAGTAGAATGGAAACAGAAAAACATTCAGATCATGTCTTAAGAAAAACAATAAATAAGATACTGCCTGTGTCTGTTGGCACAGGTCAGGTCAGTAGAGTTCTCTTCCCATGAGGTGTGGAATGGCTGCACAACTACTTTGAAATAGTTTCTATAGCATCTGGGGGCTGTTCTGAGGCTTACTCACCTGAGGGTTGATGCTTAGTCTGTGGATGTCCACTGGGATGGAAATACTGTTCATGCCTCTCCAGGCCAGTCCTCATTCCAAACATCCTTCTATACATTCAAGTGACACTTTGTTCCATTCCATTTATTTTGCAAAAGCCAAAAGCTTTGATCAGGATGTGGGAGGACTTTATATTTTTATCCTTCTCAGATCCTAGCACACAATCCACAGGAGCGAGCTGAAATGCCTTGTTTGCTCCTTTTATTAAAAATAAAAAACTTCACGGCTGGTGATCTGTCAGTCATTTTCCCTGTTAAATGTCAACATACATCTGAGCTCACTAAAAATGAAATATGCAAGTAAGATTCATAATAAAAAAATAAGAAAATGTGCATGTTTAACAGACAGTCCTGATTTATTTCCAGCCTCCTTTATGTAGCCCTTTTTCCTCTCTCTCCAGGTTCTTTTACTTTGTTCTTGTTCTCACTATCACCTGTCATTACACACAAACCCCACAGAAGCTAAAGAACCTTGGTTAAAAAGATAGAGCTTCTAAAGACAGTATTTGCACAGTGTATACAGTCTCTGTATTAAGAGCCAATGTAGCCAAAGCAAGGACTGATGTAAATGGCAGTGACAGGGAGACACTTCTGCTCCTGGCTAGGGCCCGCTTTTCCCACAAAGAAAAAAAACCCAAAATTTATTTGCCTCTTTATGATTGTTCTGAGTGATATTTATTGCAAGAGAATGTTGTACTGAGCACACACTGTTTGTTTAGCAATACAGCTTAGACTGGAAAATAGAAAACAATTAAATAGCCAAGATGCTCATCTTTCAGGCACGCGTACTGGAAAGATGTTCCAGCCCATTCTCTGCTCACCAGACAAATTAATTGGTGTTTTGAAATAATGAAGATTTCTGGCAATTCCTGTGTAAATTCTTTACTTATTCTACAAAACATCCAAAAAGTGTATTAACTATGAATGTGTTGCACTGAGGTCTCCATTCATGTTCCCATACTGGGAATATGAACAGCTCTGCATCTTTTTTCTTAAACACGCTCACTCCCTCTATTTAGTTTGTCTCAAACCAAGAAACCTTGTCCCAGCAGTTTCTCCCAAGCTGAGCAAACAGGTTTAGGACTTGCCACATATTAAGTTCGAGTTTGTGCTTTCAATGTACTGTATAGTAATTTTAGTACTTAAATATCAGGCTATCTCAATACAGCTGTATGCATTCCACTATAATAATGTAAATCAATCAGCCATATATTGCTTTTTCTAGCTCTGAAGTGATTGCATTTACATGCTACCAGTTCGTTAACAGAACTCACAATGGGAAGCAATTAGGTGGAGAAATTGATATAACTAATGAAATAATGAAAATGAAATCATTCCCTCAACAAATTGTATTTTTAGCAAAGTTTTGTTCTGTGCTGAAGCAAAACTACAGCTGTCAAAAATATGGTATTCTAACCCCTTAACAAATTTTAAAAATACCATCTGCAGGCAATGCAGTGAGGATAAACAGATGTTGCAGAAGTACAAAGCCCAATGAAGAGAAAATTGTTTGACAGTTCTAAGGTTAATATGTCTGAAAAAAAAGATAACATATGTTTCTCTGATGAAGAGAAAGAGGGACTGCAAAATGTAAGAATTGCTAATGTTTATAAATAGCTATTGAATGACTAACACGCAGTTAAAACCTGCATTCATTATTGTTTTGAGTCTCCTTAAGAACAGTAAGTAGATCAATTAGAGAGGACTCCAAGTTCAGCATCTTTCTGTGTAGCATTAGTTGTTTAGTATAACTGGAGAAGGTCTCTACACTATCTTTAATCTGCTTGTGGGGTTTTTCTTCCCCTGTCCAAGAGCTCCTCTCATTAAAGCGAGCTCTTTTGAAATATACAACACTGGCTAGCTTAGTTCCACTTACTAATGGTCCTGAATTGATTCTTAATTAGTTGCAGTTTTGGTCAGAATCCCATTAAAATAGCTGAGTGCTCCAAGAGGAAAGGAGGAACTGGCTAGTGTTCTGCTGGGCGATACTAGGACCAGGGGTGAGTTTGCACCCGCAATGGCAGCTGTGCGAAATGCAGTGAGATTCAAATCACGCTCCGTGCCCTGGTTTGAACACAAACCTTCCTATGGTAATTTATCCTCCTTCTATAAAATATGATGAAGAAAGGCATCCAGACGCTGTTAGGAAAATTGCATTCTTCCAATACCCTTCTAGTCTCTTCTTAAAGAAAGAAAGGATACCAATTCAGACGGGTATGAAACCTTTTCAATAAATCACTGATTTTTTTTCTGTATAATTTTATTTGCTATATATTTTCTAACCTCTGTTTATATTCTAGAAAGCCTCTGGGAAGCTAAAGATTACATTTTCATGTTTTTCTTCCAAATGACTGAGTATTTGCTACGAAGTGAAGCATATTTTTGTTTATGAAGGGAATCAGTGGTCATTGTACAGCTATTCCTTTATGATTTGAGTTTAATTATAGAAAAGTGAGGTATCAAGAAAACATGCTCTTCTAAAGCACTATCTGGAGCAAGTGTCCCTGTTGTTAGGGGACAGTGATGTCACGTGAGCAGCTTTTGTATTCAGCAGTAATAATTCACTGCCTGCATGGGGGGATTGATCCCAGCTATGGTATCCCCAAAGGAGCCTCCACTAGGAATGGGCTCACATACTTTGATCTGCAGATTAACATGAGCAGGATCAGAAGCCTTTGTCTCTTGTAAACATCGTATGTCCCTAAATTTGTATCCAGCAAAAGGCTGAGTCTTGTGTTTATTTGGGTAATGAATTGCAGTAATTAATGCATGCATTGATTCCTCTACTGACTCTCCCCTAAAGGCCATTTCCATTTTTAATTTATAGAAAATGCATACGATTCCTTTAATCAGAGCACAGTCTGGAATCTAAAATAAACACTCACACAGAAAAGATAGTAAATAGAAGCGAGATTACTGAACAGAATTAAGGTAGGGATTTACGTAAACAGAAGTTGCATTTAACATTGTATTATAAGACAGCTACATAGCGATGAGTATAAAAATATGCATTTGGAATTTTCCAGGCAGATCCAACCCGATAATCAGAGAAGCACAAATCCCGCTATTTCATTGAACAGATTTCCACTTCAGGGCTCAATTTGGTCCCTAACATATGAATGTATATTTATGTCACATATTTCTATTACAAGGGTATTTTGATGCTGTCTTTCTTTCAGTCTTTTATGGCTTTTGCATTAAAAAAGACCCTACCATTTACTATATATTCTTGAGGGGGGAAGATTCAAAGGAGAAATGTGCACTTCCTTTATAAATTGTGAATATTTCTTACTTGTTAAGTGCCAAAACTGTACTCAGCGTTGTATAAGATGCAAAATGCAAACAGCCTTTCCCGCACAGTCCTTCAGCCCAAAAGCAGTTTCTAGCATTCTAAGCATTACCCTGATCTTAAACTGGACCATTTGCAAACAACATGGCTTCAGAACAAAGCAAAAATCAAGTGCAAACCAAATAACACAATTAAATAATAAAAAAAAAACCAAACAAAATCATATCAATTTTTTTAATTCCTGCAGCACTGTCAGATACAAAGATTATCTTTCTCCTTGCTTGAGAAGTACCTGCCTTGTATCATACTGTTCTTTGTACATATAAAATTTCCATACACATATTGAAATGTGTGTAAAATATGCCTGGGGAAGTATGAATATACAGCATTATAAATACACAGCAAGGCAGATGATGCTGTGCTGAGAAATGCAATCTAATATTTTTCTGCAATGCACAGGTAATATAAATTTAAAAATACCCCACGGTATGTATGCAGCATAAAGGACACAAAAAGAAAGACAGATCTGGGAGCACACACAAACTAAAGGAATACCTGATTAACCTTTCACTGACTCCTGGGCCACGTGACACAAAGCTTGCCTTCCTCCTAGAGTGATGGCTTTAGAAGAAGATGTTAAATTTAACCTCTGGCGCAATGATAAATTGACAATAAAAAATTCAATGGCTTGGTAATTACCAATCACTTTGGACATCGGCAACATTTTTCAGTTCTGTCAGTGCTCATTGGCACAAAAGCTTCAGCTGAAATTCTCTCGATCTCCCTCTTTTTAACTTTGTTTTCATGATGCAGATTAAATCTGCCACCCTATTACTGATTCATTTTCCTAATTTTTCATGTCTGCACCATGCCCCAGCTGCACCAGGCTGATAATTGTGGAGCCCAGCCCTGATGATTAACATCAGAAGAATTAATTATGCCTGCCATTAAAATTCCAGGTTGCACATGGTGATCAAGAAAAATTAAGTTTCTCTAGGCCTCTAAATCATTTCACCTTTGAGGAGAATGATAGTGCCTCGACAGCTAAACTGCAGCCTGCGTTCCAGAAAAGGTCTAAACCACACACCCTTTGTGTAATTCACTAAATGCCTTCCAAGTTATTCTCACTGGTTTATTCCACTTGCTAAAAGGATTTACTGCTCTCCAAATAAAGAAAACTGAGGTATCTAGCTGGTTGCTTGATTCCAGTATAAAACACGCTTTTTCCTTCCTTTCTGAGACTCTTTGAGGAGTATCTGTTATATTAATTTCCAGATTAAAGCATCACAGTGAGAATGAAAAGACTGAGGCACAGAAGCAGTTTCACAGAATTGGTAAATAATTTACTTTTGTCCCAGTTCCAACTGAAGGGAAAGCATGAATTTAGTACTAGGTAAAACCAGTGATATTTCTCAGAAATAAATTGATAACGGAACAAACCCAGATTCCTAAGATCTTTAGACTACAGAAAGGAAAAGGCTGTTGACTGACTCGTGTCGAAAATTGTTTTTGCATGGGAAACTCAAAACATACTTATTCTAGCCTAAGGTATGACATTTAGTAGAGCCATAAAGAGTAAGACAATATGCATTTATCATGTTCTTTTTCTACACTATGTTTCATTTTTAAATTACCATAATCATTTATATTACTGGCTTAGCTTTAGAAGACTGTGATGAGGAGTCATATTTTGATGAACAGATGTAAATATCTTGTGTCAAATGGTAAATGTCACTCCCTACTCTACAAAGAGTATGCGTAAACTAGGTATCATATCTACTTCCCTTGTCGCGTTGAAGCAGTACCACCATAGCAAAACTAGGTGTGGATATTCTTGTTAGCTTTTATAGATGACAGATTTCTAGAACAAACTTAACAGAATCAGACCAAAGAGCAGCACAAGAGCATTTATCTCCCCCTATAAAATACGTTATAA
>VZTM01017586.1:0-14988 GCA_013400555.1 Jacana jacana | reverse complement strand
CTGGAGAATTAAAGCTCAGTCAACTTGTGGTTTCAATCCATTTTTATCTAATAATAGTTAGATAATCATGTAATAAGACATATTTCAAACATAAATGCATTGTATAATGGAGTACTTGGCTCATACCAGCTTACTTTAGCCCTTTCCAGAAATTTTGGGGTGCTCTGTGTGTGTGTATATATATATATATATATGTATGTATGTATACAAATAAAATGTGCTGCATTTAATAATGTTGAAACTAGTACATCTACTTAGTCATTTCAAGGACATGAAAATTACAGAGTACTTCAGTTATATCCTTATAAAATACATGTTCTGTAAGTCTGCAATTAGTGCCGCTAGAGTGTTCTGCTAGCCTGAAATGAAGCTTTTTGGTAGACTGACAAGAATTTTATCATAAACTTGTAATGGTTGTTTCTCATGAGAATTTCTCTACTACTGTGAAGATAGATAGAGGTCACTGTAAATTTTAACTTTCAACAATATATTTGTTTCCTTTTCATGTAGGCGATATTTTGGTGAAAAAATTGGCCTATATTTTGCCTGGTTGGGATGGTATACCGGAATGCTTATTCCTGCTGCCCTGGTTGGGCTCTTTGTTTTCCTCTATGGATTATTTACAATGGATTCCAGCCAAGTAAGGTAAAATCCCATTTAAAAGAATAATAGCCTGGTGAAAATTAGGAATTGTCTGGTACAACTGAGATTATTATTATACTTATAAATGCTTTATAGATATGGTAAGCATTTGAAAATAACCAAATAAAACCCTGGGTTCTTCATTCAAGTATATCCACTTTGTGTATCTGCTGCATCAAGCTGGATGCGTACCATTCACAGTGAGTGCTCTTATCACTGTGTCTGCCGCAACCCCCATTCTGTACGTAAGAAAAACCAGCAAATACCGATTCTAATGTCGCAGGTACTGCAATGGATGTCATTCTGGTCAAGGCAAATGAGTGAAAAAAGAGTCAGATGTCCTTCCTATTTATCTCCATTTTGCCTATAACTTCCAGAGTGTAGTACAGTTGCTGAACTTCAATTTACTTTTGTCTGTACCTTTATTTTTTCTCAGTGTTAATAGTGGCAAATATTTAGACTAACAAGATTCTTAACTTTGTCAGTGTGAACTGCATCTAGGAGACCCAGATTCAGGGAGATTACAACTACATGAAATGCACCTAGTTTTCAAGTTTCCCACTGTTGTGATTTTGCTCATGGAGGGATTTATGTCAATTTAGAAACAGTGATAAGGGTGCTCGAGTTAAATGTTGACTGTATTTTTAGGAACCATCTCACAGGATGCACCCTTACTAACAGGTTTTCCATTAGGTGTCGTCAGACACAACAGTATCTGTGCTCTTACAGTTGCAACTGTTTCTCCAAGCAGTTTGAATAATTATACTTGGAGTCACGTTTCTTAGGAATCGTTGTTTCTTGGGCATTGAGCAGGACTATTTTATGTTTTCTTTCTGGAATTGTCTTTATCTTCTGTTTCACAGTGAGTTGTTATATTCTGCAGTGCTGTAATTAAGGCTTTTTGAGGCTTGCTTTTGTACAGCAAACTCCTGACAGACTTTACAACTTCAAACTGCATTAAATGGAATAAATGTATCAGCCAGGAAACAATGCTATCTTTAATACATTATTCTCCATATTAGGATTGTTTTGCATGATAAACATCTGTAAAATGAAATACATGTAATGCTGAGGATCAGCCTGTTCCTGGACCACAGGAATCTTGAACTGGAACTCTTGTATTCTTCACATGTACAATGGCACAGTTTCAACAAGGGGGAGCAAAGAGACATAATCTGCTATTATCAGCATATATATTAATATTTTAGGCACTTCTTGTGGAAGAGAAAGATTTGGCATTGACAATATCCAAAAGAAAGAAGAGAATTTCTAAGAATTTAATGTTTTCAGTCTGTAAACTATTATGTACTTGTATTTCCGGTGTGTTTACAAGAAACTTATGATATATACATCTCCTGCTTAGTTCTTCTACCAGAGACACGGTTATCTTGCTTGCGGAAGGTTGCAGGGTGTAAGTTGCAGGGGCACAGAGGCAGGCTGGGTTTCATGTTTTCCTGTCCCAAATTCTTCCCCTTTTCTGGTGTTGAATAGCTTCAGACAGAACATGCAGATTTTATGTTTCTTTTGGTGGAGTATGGTTGCGTTGGGTCCCATCCTGAGCTGCCACTGTGTCAGGCTGTGCTACAGAGTGCTAGGGTGCTCATCAGGGGCTCTGGACTCTATCCTAGAAGCAAGTCTGAATGTTACATGATCCATTGTGTAACCCCTAGATGCCTACAAGAGAAGGGAAGTACTTATATATTTATTAGAGCTGATATTAGCCAGTGTTCATTGCAAAATAACTGTCAGAGGGTGGGTTAACACAGAAGTCCTAGCCCTGCATCTATAATCTAGATGTGTTAATTCTGGGCAGGAGATCCTGTCTGCCTTTGATGGTGTGAATCTGTGCAGCCCCCCCACTTAATCATGACATGGTATTTGGTATCAAAGCCTTGCTATGACCAAGTTAGTAAGACCTGCTGTGAGACGTGGATTCATGAGCAGAGCTTATCTAACTCAAGCTGATTGTGACTGACCTGATAAAATGTACGTAGATGTTTTCTGCATCACCTCGTGTATTTAACTAATTCTGAGGGCCAGTGATAACAGATGCTATTCTTGGCCATATTTGCTTACTTTAGCCTGGAAGGGGCTAGTGAGGGTTAGACAGAAACCTCCTATCTAGAGCAGACAGGAGTTATTCATTAGCTGGCAGACAGACTGCACCTCCTAAATGTTCATATTCCTGCCATATTCTGGGCCTTTGAGATTATTTATCTAGTGTTTCTGCAGCCATTTAAAGAAAACTGCTAGATAAACATCAATAAGAGTTTTTTAAATATGTCATTGCTTTTGAGCACTGCAGCTACCGCACTATGCAAATGCAACATTCAGCAGCCATCAGGAACAGACAGTCAGGTACATTATTCTGACAAAATCTAGGCACAGGAAATATGGTGGGAATTAGGAGTTTAAAACTAGTGCCATTATAACATTGCCATAATGGCCACATTGCTCCAGATCCAATGTTATTATTATAATACTACTTCATTTGAAGCAGCTTTCATCCTATTAGCGCCTGTTGTTAGGAATCAGCAGATATTAAGAAACGCTGATTTACAATATGATAAATTCTGTCAGAAAAAAATTATTTTTTCATCTGTCTTGTGTACCTCAAAATTTGGACTTACTGACAGATCAAACTAGTTTTGCAGGAGCATGCTTTCCTCAGTGAGGTCCATTCAACCTCTCTGGCGCAGGGAGCTGCTGTGAGCCCCCCTCTAGCGGCTGCAGGCAGGATACAGTCATCTTCTTTTTCCACTGAAGTCCAGCGCAGTTTAAGCAGAGAAGGAATTAGCAAATACACAAGCCTACATTGCCAGAGAGTCAAACGTTGCCTGGAGTGCCAGCCATGGGGTTTCTGCAAATAATAACTTGACGGTTATGCAAAATGATGTCGCACCTAAAAAACAGTTGATACTGTTTATGACTTGTACAAATGCCTGCCTCTGCTCCATGCTTGGGTCTGTCATGATACCAGGTGGCTCTTTTTATTTACAATTAAAATATTATATAAATATCTCTCTCTCGGCCTATGCCTGGTACAGGGCTGTCAGTTCCTACCCCCTGTGTAAAGGAAAGATGCTCTGTGTAGTTCATCTGTAGTTGCAACAGGCAAGTTGGAAATGGTGCATTGCTCACTTTTAGTGATACCCTTCCTTCCTTCCCAAGGCGAGTGCCCTTCTCACTGCCTTTTGCCCCTTGTCATGGTCTCTCTCTCCTTTCCTCAGTTACAGCTTTAGGGACACAATATCATTCAATGATTCAAATGTACAGGGAGGAATAAGAAGAAATAAGAATGGAAGACAAAAATCCTGCATGCACACAGTCATTTCAGGGACTAGACACTATGTAAGCAAATCTGCATATATGTCTCATGTTTAGAAATGGAAGTTTCTCCATTCTACACTGTTAGGGACATTTTTCTTTTCTATCACAAAATGCAGTGTTACTGAAAGCACATTGGAGTGGAGGATGCTCTTTTTCTTGCATGGTTTTGGAATAAACCTTGGTAATAGTGTGTTTGCCAGGATCCGGCACTGAGATCCCCCGGGACACTGAGATTACAGTGTCAGCAGCTCCTTGCAGGATTCAGTTTTGAGATTAAGGTAACCATGAAAAAAATCCAGAAAATCTCTGTTGAAGAAATTCCATGCTATCTTCCAGAATATTTGCATTATATTCATGGGACTCAGACATGCAGAAATGAAAATGTTTACCATGAATTTGTATTTCTTTTTTCATGCACTTTTAAATATATTTTGATCCACTTGCCCTCCCTGAGCTAAATGGGGGAAAAGTGAAGTGGTTGTCAAAGGGAAGGGCTTAAATAGTCCTGTAGCAGTCCCTTCATTTGCGTTCTTCTCTTTCAACAAATTGTATGCTGTATCTGTTATTTATCTTTGTTCTCACATTAGCTGTCAAACTATCTCCTGTTGATTACTCTGTGTAAAAATAAATCCAATATTTTTAAAGAGGTTAGTGTGATGGGGTTATACATGTAATTAATTAGGACTGTTGTAAGTTGTCCCTTTGTTATCAGTCAAAGAGAAAGGCCGGTCATGAACACAGCATAGTTTGAGGGGTCTTTGCACCTTGTGCTGTAGTCAGATTTCAGATATCTAAGTGAGGACAGTACAAAGAAGATTATTTTGCTCTGTTATACTGAAGATTTGAGTTGCTGTAACAGTTGTCACAAACAACTTGTGTAGCAAATGTTATTGCCTTTGCAGAGTAGTACTAAAGCATGTGACCTGTCACTGTCAGTACAATTTTGTGAAACTGCATGTTATTAAAAACAAACCCAGATTTTAACACAAGATTACAAAATACAGTAAATCTAACATTTATAATGTTGAACTTAAATTCACAGTACAGTACAATCTGGCCTTATATTTGACAACAGTTTGCATTATTGCCAAATCATTGTAACATATTGTTAGAATATTATTTTCCTGTGCTTAATCATTTGAATGAAAATGCAAGCAAGAAAGTTCTCTGCTGTGACATACTGGAAGATTCTGTTACTCTGTAACTCTGGAATTGTTCATCCAACTCAAGATGTGCTCATCCTGGCTTAAGGGTTGCTTAGGGCAATTTTTTTGTCAGGTCCACATTAAGTTGTAGGGCTTCAATGAATTAGTGATTCTGATGTGTGTGAAATATGAGCAAAGATTACAAAAGTCATATCTGGGCAACCAGAATCTTATTTCTATTTACTGTTATGTCAGATAGGATTTAATAGATATAGTCATTCAGAAATAAGGGTAATGTTCCATACAGTAGTATGGAACTATAAATTCAGCTTTTATGAGGAAGAGAGTGAGAGCACAGTGTATTAAAACAAATCAGTAGAGATTTCCTAGCATTTGTTTATACTGCTGCTTTCCTAGTGTGTCATAGGATCATTTCAATCATGTCAACATTACTAAAGGACAGGGAAATGTGATTGCTGAGGTTCTTTGGGGAGCTTACTCACTGTAGTTAAAATTTGCCTTAAAAGTCATTTTTGCACTTCTGTTAATTTTCTTTTGTCTTTCTCAAGAAACTTAATTAGGTACTATGTTTTCATTGTGAATGGTCCCAGTGATAGCAGTAACTTCATCGTCCCAAATCTTAAGCACTTTATGCAGTAGAATGTGTTTTGAAGATATTTTCCCCCGAAGTTAAGATATTAACATGGGGTTTTTATTAGCCCTATGCGTAAGTTCTTCCATAGGAAATAAAGATGCAAAGACTTAAAATACTACTTCTAGAGATCCCTGTCAATGGATTTTTACACATGACTGACTGATCTCAGTGTGTATGCAATCATCTGATCCAACAGACCTGCAGCTGATGCAAACTGCATAAGTTGATTAAAATCAGTGTATTTATACCAGTGCTGTTCATTCTGTTAACATTTGGTATCTTCTACATCGCTTAGAAGAATATGGATTAAAGGGATTGGAAGGTAGTGAACAATGTTTTGTTCTTCTGTTTGAGATATTTGGGAGAGAACAGGATATTCACAAGTATGAGAAGTGCAGCATGATGCCCCACAGTATTACATACTGCTCTAGGGCCCATAGTTTCCAGCTTACTTATTGGGGATCTGACTTTTCAAGCCAAACGCTTGCTTTTAATTTATTTTACTGAGGCGGTTTTGTGGTGTAGGCCTGCCATTAACAACAAACAGTATTACCAGAAAATCTGAAGAATGCTAAAAGCCTTTTTATAACCTTTATTTTCCTGTCTCATACTAAAGCAAAGAGATCTGCGAGGCAAATGAAACCATCATGTGCCCTATGTGTGAACGCAATTGCACACTACAAAAGCTCAATGAAAGCTGCATATACGCCAAGGTAATTATTGTCTTATAGCTATCAAGATAACTTTTGTTTAAAGGTCCACTTTCGTTGCATAATGGCTGCCATTGTTTCAGCAAAGATTCTTGCAAAACAAGTTGCTTCTTTACAGAGTGGGGTTTTTTCAGCCTTTGTAATTCATGTTTCTAATAAAAGCATGCTCTGAAGTGATGAGAGATTTTTCTGAAACTTTTTTTTTTTACTTTATGTGAGCATTTCCTTCATAAATCCTTACTCTTTTCATCAATTCATAAAGTCCCCAAGTAACTTTTCTTAGACAGTTTTTCCTACTTTCTTTATAATTAACTTCTTAGTCTATTCCCTTTGCTTACTTTGTAATTGAATATCTGCTCCTCCTAAAGGAATTCTCTAGCATAATATGTCTGTAATGTGCTTCTCTCTGTCTGCAAAGATTTTACAAAACTAAATATTTTGCTAGAAGAAGCTATCATTCAAACTTAAATAATCACAAGTAGTTCTGTATACATGCAGTGTTTTCAAGTGGGCAATGTATTTTGATGTGTGGTATGTTCATAATGCTGGAAAAGCAGACTTGTGTTTTTCTTGGAAATCTTAAGCCCTTAAGATCTTGCTCTGAAGCCTTTATATATAAAATGTGATTGTCTCTGGGTCATGGCATTACAACACTGCAGCAATGCGAAAGAAAAGAATCAAATTTTGTGTTAGATTTAGAAATTTGGTTGAGGCAGGACCAATGTTGAGTAAAATATTTAGCATTGCAGCATCCCCTTAACTTTAGGTCCTGTTATTTTAACATCCCCAGTTAATAAGAAGCGTGTTTTGTCTTATTTATACTAACATTCTGTGACTAAATTATGCAAATTTCACATTTTTATGATTGTGAAAAATTAATTGCAGCAGAAAAAATGTGAAAGCCCATCCATCCATACTTCCATGTATTTTCAAACCAGTCTCCTTGAAACAAACTAGAAGCAAATGACAACCAGAGAAGGCAAGCAGAAACCACTCATATTCCATCTTCACAGGCACTCTTTTCTGATGTTTGCAAATATTGTGGAAATTTATGTAAGCTCTCAACTTTTCCTGCCAAGGCTTTTGCTCTGAAAAAAATTATCAACTTCAGATTGGAACACAGAAAACAAGCTAAAAGTTGTTTCCTTTCAGGATTTGTCTGTTCTGGATCTCCCCTCAGTGGGGGAGAGCGAGACTTCTCTTTGCAAAGAAATAGGATTACCATCTAGGCACTCAAATTGCAAAGAAAAAGGTCAATGAGGTTTTTTAAAACTCTGAGGTTATAACTGTAATGTCTTCACTCAGTGTGTTGTCTTTGAAGACAAGTCCACTGCAGCTTCCCTCCTTACCCTCTTGCTAGAAAGTGTCTGGTGCCCAGCAGGGGCTGTGATCCTGCTGGGTACCACTGTGTTGCTCAAATTAAGCAGCACATACCCTGCGTACCCAAACACGTCTCAGCACTGCCACTGTGTCTGCATCCAAATTAGTGAATGAAAGCAATCTGTAATGTTAGAAAACTACAATCCAATTTCAAATCAAATGTTCCTTTGTACTTTCTGAGGCGCTGTTAATAATATAAAAAAGTGGAACTAACGTTTAAAAATAAGGCATCAGGTCTTCTCTCTGGGGAAAAGAAAATGGCATTTCATGCTTGTTTTCTTGTTCCTGAGATGGAACTTGTCAGCATTTCCCTCTGCTTTTCTTGTTGTGGGAACATAACTTGTTTCTCTGTCTTGCTTGAACACAACCAAGTGAAATGAAGCTATCATATACAACCAAAGATCTGATATGCAAGGGGAAGCTATTCCCGATTCATTCAGGGCACTGCCATTCTTATTCTGGAATAACTGTTTTAATCCTTAGCCTTTCAAATAGCTCATTGTATACAAGTACATAAGCTTCGACTACAGAAAAGAGTTCTTTTAAGTGAAATTTATCTCCCCAAACCTTCTTACATTATGAGACCTGCCACATATATATAAGGCCTTGTGCTCATATTTCACATTATTAAAACTGCTGTTGGGCTTTCTTTCATTAAGTATCCTCCAGATTTCCCTTTAGAGAAGCACTTCAGACAGAACAAATGCCAGAAAAATCATATACTTCAAATGTTATTTCTGCCAAGTTCTTTTGTAAAGCTGGGAACGAACAATAGATGCCTTTTTCCTTCTTGTTACTGCCCATTTCTTTCATCCCCTCCCTCTTTATTCTATTTCCGTTTAAAAATTCCACATGGAGGCAAAGTTTATAATTTAAGGGAAAGGCATGTAATATCTGACTTTTCTTCTGAATTGCCAAATGCCCAAGCTGTCATTCTTATCCGTGTTACATGACCTCTTTGATCTGTGGGTGATTAGTGTGATGTAGTCAGGCTCTCTGGGTTGGTCCCATGCCCAGCACACCTTGTCCTCAGGCCCCAGGGCTGGGTGTTGGTTGAGGGTGGATTTGAAGTGCCTGAAGTCTTGTATGATGACGACAGCATCAGTCAGGTATGCTGACGGACTAGCAGTGAGTCCTACAGTATTTCACTTCTGCTTAGAGGCCTCAGGCCAACAGAGTTTCAGACTATGCATTTAGCCTTTAAGACAGCCCAGTCTTCATTCTGAGAGTGGTGCTGAATGAATATAGCCCAGAAAGTCTGTTTTTTAAATAAAGACAAAGCTAGATTAGGAGTCAGATGCACGTTTTCTACTTCTAGTAATGCTAATTTTGCTGCGTTAGTTTTTTTTTGTTTAGTTCATTTTGTATTTGCTTGGAAAGGTGCACTGTTTACTGAGCAGAATATCCAAACTCACATCCCCACACAGATATACATTCAAAACTGAAAATGTTTATCAGGTTTATTGCACTGCTTTTGTTCACCTCTCATGTTTTCATACCCATTATGTGTGTATTTTCCTTTATGGAAGCAAAAGAAAAACAAAGCAAAAGACATATTTCTATGTACCGTTGATTCCACTGTATGATTCATTAAGGGAATGTATTGGATTTATTGATAGGCATTATCAAATAGTCAATTCCCATTGCAAAACCTTAAAAAAAGAAAATAAAATCAGAACTGACATACAGATAAAATATATGTTTTTAATTTAAATTCTCACAATGTTATAATAATTTTACTCAATAAGAAAAAAAAAAAAGAGGTGAGCAATACTGTTTCTACTTTTTTGCTTTCCTGAGTTAATTTTCTTTATTTGCAAGGCAGAAGCAATAATGCCAGTCTTCTGTGGAGGAATGGAAATCTGTCAGTAAGATGAGTTCTCCTTTGTAGCAGGCAGCTCTCAAAGGAGCAGGTTAGGTCACCTGCCCCAGTCAGGTGGAGAGCCCTAGTGTCCTGGCACACCTCCTGTACAGAACATTCCTGCTGGCCAGAATAACTTCAGATGCATGCCAAGGTTACAGTACAACAAAACTGAGCTTGGTTACCTGTACCCTTCCTTTCGCATAAGGATGGGTTTCTTTTCATGCTAAAAGCTTAAAAATTGCTCCTTCGGTTATCAAGAGAGTCAACACCAATGAAAGTAAAGTATTTTCAAGAATATTCTATTTCAAAGCATTCTATTCTTATTTCCTCTCTCTTTAGATTCTTTTTCTAACGTACTAACGTACACCTGTTGATGATAAGGTAGTTTGCTCTATTATCTTATAATGATCTGTGCCTTTGTTTTCCAAGTAGGAATGTGAAGTCTCTGTTACGCTTACTGATGCTCAGAAACATAAACTACCTTTCAGTAGAAGAAATGTAGGCCCATGTTCCCTGGATAAATCACAATGCTGAAAATTGACAACTGCAAATCTGTTCAATGTACATTGATCTTAATTTCAGCTTCCTAAATACTGTTTCCTACTGTGGCTTGAATAGTAGTTCTGGATTTTTGTAGTATAAATTGTTGTGTTTTCATAAGTGAGACATCAAATTTACTCACTCATGCTTAGAGTGATCCATAGGCATACAAAAACTAATTACTACTTATTTTTTGTCAGGAAACCTTGGACTTTATAGCAGAATATCTATTCTGCCCCAAAAAATCTTAAATCTAACAGTAAGATAAGGGATAAATCCAACAAAAAGGAGAGCATTTATAGGATGAAATTAAGTGCATAATTCAGAACTATGATTTTTTGGGGACAATATTTGGAATTTATTTAACATTTGTGGGAGTTTATTGGCACTAGCCTTTTAAGATGGATAATACATCAAAAATCAGAGAGTCTGATATCTCTGGATAAAAAGGAGTACATACTATTCTTACATGCTGAGAAATTGCAGGATAGCTTGGGAGAAGAAAAGGGAATCAAAAAAGACATTAACTAAGTAATAAACAGCGGATGAATAGTAAAAAGGCTGAAGTTATTTAAGCTTATAAAAACCTTAAAAAATAAAATGTTGAGGTTAAATTTGACCCAGCATATGACTAGAACTCTGGAAGAATTTTTAGCCTGTCTGGGCATGGACAGAGCAGCTCTTAGAGTCTGTGAAGTAAATAGACTGGTAATAAATGAAGCAACACTCTGGAAATACAGAGTTCAAGTTATAGTGAAAGACAGAGTGGGACAAACCTTGATAGAAGAAACATGGAAATAGGACTTCTTATTAGAATGCTTAACTTTCAGTTTCTGCCACCAGTTATATACTCTGTGACTTTTTGGGACAAAAGATTAAGGTGGCAGTATTATTTGTTCCTGTATTTATTTTCTGTTCAGGTTACACATTTATTTGATAATGGAGGGACTGTCTTCTTTGCTATTTTCATGGCGATTTGGGGTAAGTACATTTTTATTTGTTTTGTACTTTTAGTTCACCTGACCCTTTTATACGATTACTGGGTAAAGGGAGATTATAGCTCTTGATAAAATTTAAAGAAGGATTATGTCGTTGTCACACAGTGGTTTTTTTTTCCTGCTTTCATCAACTTCAATTTCCTTGCTAGTAGTGGGTGAAGATAATACCTTTATCATTAATGTAATGACTGTCTTTACCATCTTACATGTCTTTAGGCCTGAATTTTATACCATGCAGACAGAAGCCTTTTTAGAGGCAAGCTTGTAGTTTAATGTATTGATTTGGAGTCAATATAAAAATCATGTCTTGTAGAGGATTATTTTAGAATAAATGAGAGCGTTTTTGTGGGATCCAATTAGAGGAAAGTATAGAAGAGATTTGATGTTAAGTGCTTATAGTGGTTTAACTATATATATTCAAATTATCTTGTCTGAATACCTGATTACTTTCATTCTGACATCACACACATCATGTCATGGGGCATGAAGTCAATCAGGGTGATATCCACAGAGGCCACTGTTGAACAGGATTTACTGAGAACAGCTTTGCCTTTCTTAGAAGGTCAGTGTGATAGTGGCATGCAAGACAGATGTAATGGTTCCAGCATGAAATGCTTGATGAAATTAGGTTTCACTGAAGCTAATACAATTTCACTGCTGAAAGTAGGAAGACTGGTATTGGAACAAGAGATAATTAATTTTACCAATGTAAATGTTTGTAATATAATGTTTTACCAATGTCTGTGTAAGTCCTGAGAAAATAACACCGGTTCACATACAACTGTATGAATTCAAGCCAGAGTTTTACAAATTTAAATAGAGTCAAATGGCACACAACAGCTTTATTTATGTAATACGTATGAGTAACTGTTAATGATTCTAGCTTATAGTAAAGGAAGAACAAATGTCACAAATTTTGGAGGCTGGCATGATAAAAACAAAAAAAAATATATAACCAACAGCAAAACATCAAAGAGGTACATAGACAACATAAGCACATGCACGAACATACAGAAATCATAATTAGATTATTAAAAATTAACACAATATAAATATAACTGAAGGGCATGCTTTGATTTGTTCTCTTGGTGACATTTCTTCATTGGCTCCTAATCCTCCTGTTACAGCCTTGCAATTAGTCATAATTCATTTATAAATTCCCAAAATACATTGCACTTAGTTATATGGTTACCAATGTAGACAGCGCTGGTAGCTTCTTAGCATCTCTTCGTCTCTGTGTTTGAGTTCTCCTTAGAGAGAGCGCTTTACATTTTCAGCTGAGACCAAAGTTCAAGAGTAAGGAGGAATTTTGAAGCTTACATGATTTGGCTTTACCATAATTGGGTAATGTGGCATAATGTGTGCTGAGAAAGATGAAGGCTGAACATTACATTTTTTTAGTTTCAAGCAGCAGGGTGGTACTCTTGCCTAATGCAGGTGAACATCTCAGATTTTCAGTCTGCTCTCCAACACTCTGGATACAATGACAGAAATCAGTTTCTGGTTTTGATGGGAAGCATGCTGCATTCTTGATTGACTGCTGTTGGAATGGCAACGCTGCACATATGCAGTCAATTCTTTAATCTTTTAAATACTTTGAAATAAATACCTGTTTACTCATGTGCAGTGCGACTGCCATTATTTCTGTCCGGTGTGTGTGTGTGCAGGTAATTTACATATCCAATGAACTCTCATTAAAACATTCACAGTCAGTTAGTGAGATAACTCCATCCATGTGATCCACAGCCTCCACACTAAATTAAGCATTGTAACAGAATCTTAGTAACCGGCACCTATCCCATGTGGGTAGTTATTTTCACTGCACTTTACTTTCTTTATTCTAGGCCTTTGCAGGTATGTCTTTTTCATGTTTGTTCTTTCTATTTAGACATGTCTGGTAATTGCAAGGAGATAAACTAGACAATTATTTGCATTATACTGCCATAATTTTACTCTTTAGCTGGGCAAAACCTGACCATGCTTTTTAGGATATCTATATTCGTGGCAGGAGTAATTCCTTTCCTTTCATGTTAAGTATTTCCTCTATGGAACTTGTACCATAACCTTTTACATCATTTGTATACATCTAACCTGTAATGCAAGCAACAAGTCAGTTTGACAGAGAAGCTTCTTGTCTTTTTTTCCCTTCAATTTTAACTCTGTCTCATCACAGTCAAAGGTTAAATGTTACTCAGTAGTTCCGTACTCCCCAGCAAACTTTAACCTACGAGTAACCCAATAAATCTAGTTCTTTTTGTTGTATTTACTGAGAAAAGTGCAAATGTAGAATGGGGAAAATAATGCCCTGAGTCATTCATTAAATAGGAATTACAGAATCACAAAATGTCAGGGATTGGAAGGGACCTTGAAAGATCATCTAGTCCAATCCCCCTGCCAGAGCAGGAACACCTAGAGCACATCACAGAGGAATATGTCCAGGCAAGTTTTGAATGTCTCCAGAGAAGGAGACTCCGTTCCACTGTTCAGTCACCCTCACTGTGAAGAAGTTTTTCCTCATATTCAAGTGGAACATCCTATGTTCCAGCTTGCACCCATTACCCCTTGTTGGGACAGAATATTTTCACCTCAAGGTAGCTAAATGTGGAATTTTTTTGTATTGATGCTAAAATGTCATTGCAACCCTGGTTAGATTTTACTGTTACAGTGTCTGCATTCTTGACCAAAGTTACATGAGGCAGATTTTGACCTGGGTGTTATTTGTTTATGTTATTCTTAAGGAAGCAGGTATAGTAACCTTCCAGGAAAACCTGGGAGGAAAAAAAAAACTTGATGATGTAGTTACAAAGTGGAAGATTGATGCTCTGCTACTGGGCCCTGCCTGTTGCCTATCAGTGTATTGTGTGATTTTTCCTTTGCTGTTTATTGTTTGCACAGTAGTGGCTGTAAGGTAAGAGCTATCAGATCATTTGGGGAAAATTGAAAACATGTAGATAACAAGCAAGAGTATAATCTGAAGCAAACATTACGGTGAAAGGTGGGATGGTGTCATGTCAGCCATAGGAATGCCATCAGATGGGCTCCCTGCGTTGTCTTCCTCTGCCTTGTCTGCTGTGCTGGTTTTGTCGTCTGAGGCACATTCAAAACTTGTATCATATGGTCCGAGTGAGTTGTCTAAGTGGAGAACTGCAAGGATAATGTGATTATTTTTATATATTCCCTAAAAGGTTCTTATCCTCACATGCTGAGTACCTCACAGTTTAGTTCAGCAGTCCGTTACAGCTAAATCTGGTTAACATCTTCCTTATAGGTGAGGAAAAAATGAAGGCCCGATTCATGATCTTCTGAGGATAACCCATCTCACAGAATTGTCAGAGTTGGAAGGGACCTCTAAAGATCATCTAGTCCAACTCTCAGGCTAAAGCAGGATTACCTAGAGTACATTATTCAGGACTGCATCCAGGGGGGTCTTGAAGGTCTTCAGAGAAGGGAACTCCACAGCCTCCCTGGGCAGCCTGTTCAATGCCCATTCAGGACTACATGGGTGGTCAGCTTTCAAAGCCAGTTCCTAATCTGACATCCTGGAAGCTTTCAGCTCTTGCATTTGGTCCACAAAAGGCATATTGCCAAAGTTTTATTTTTATTTTATTTTATATGAGAGAAAGTTGTGGTTAGCCTCTTGATGTTTGTTTAAACATTTTAAAATAAAGCCCAGGAACATGATGCAAATGTTTGGACATTACAGAATCACAGCATTGTCAGAGTT
>VZTM01017577.1:1153-11592 GCA_013400555.1 Jacana jacana | reverse complement strand
TGAGAAATAGAATTGGAAACATGTCTGGGACTGCCATGTCATAGGTCTTTGGCACAGAAGTTTCTCTTGCAGCGATGCTCATAATGGCAATGAAAGGCACTTGTGTTTTCTATTTGTGTTAGGAACCCTCTGTAGGTTGCTCTGTGTTAATACAGCATCACCCAGCTACCTGCCGGTTTCTGACAGAAAAGAAAGACCTCCCCTACTTGCCTAATAGAGTGAATGTCAGACATTTTTTCAGTGACCTCCAGACTCTTGCACTGCCTTTCCAGAGAAGTTACTACCCTATAAAAAAAAGAAAAAATCTATAGAGAGAACGAACTCTAATTAAACTATAGAAAAACTCATATTTTGGAAGTTTGCAGTACTCATCTGCTTACCAGTTTAACAGCATTATTTTAAAAGCTAAACCAAAAGAATATTTGCTGAGTCCTAAACCTATTATAATTTAAATTTTCTGTCCCTCTCATATNTGTAGCAGATTTTGTAAAAATTGGTCAGTAAAGTGGGGACAGTGAACTAGAAAAGAGAAGCAGCAGGTACTGAGTACAGGAGTACCCCTAAACCTGTTAGTATTGGGCAATGTGACACACTTGGCAGTGTCCTTTCTCCACTTGTCTGTGAGCTATGGATCTTATATCCACAAAAATTATTTTCATCACTTTGTCTATGTCAATGTCTCCTCAGACATTCTGATAAAGCAGTTGCCTGCAAACAGCATTTGTGAACATGTTTCTCTGGATGTTCTCAGGCATGCTCCCACCACTTCTGATATGCAGGGCAGGTTGTTCTGCTTTTGAGGACAACATCAACAAGCATTCAAGATGGAACATCTTCCCTCTCTATTACAATCAACACCGGATCACCTGAGAATATTACAGCATTTCAAGCATGCAAATGTGGCTCTAGGGATGTAATTTTAGAGCCTCTTTCTGGAAAAAAAAAAAATTAGGTCCATAAAATAAATCAGCAGTTGTTTCTGTCTACATCCAAGCCTGAGAAACAATTGCTCTTCAGATTATATCATAAAACAATCTTCTCCTTGAAGATATTCCAAATTCAAATTGATCAGGTCATGAGCAATCCATTCTAGCTTTGAAGCTGGCCCTGCTTAGAGATTTGAACCAGGCAAGCTCCAGAAGTCCCTTCCAAACTATATTATTGAGTCTTCTAAGGATGACAAATAATCACTCAGCCAGCACTACTGACCCTGAAACCTAGTTATGACCGTTTAAATGACAAAAGGGCTAATGTCTGTCTTTGATGATTTCAGCAAGGATATCTAGCCAAGAAGCCTATTCCACAGTTACATTTACTGATGTGAACCCAACTGCCTCCGCACAGTTTGTTTCCATGGTAAGATATTAAACCTTACATTAGACACTGCTAGTGGGGTTAAAGAGAGGTTGGCATGTCATCGACTCACCTTTAGCCTAGAAAAGAAGCAATTTATACTTAGTAATGTGGGAAGAAGCTGTAGGGAGAGGGAATTGTTCCGTTTTCCTGTGAGACCACAGGGCTTGGCTGCCTCTGATTTCACGAGACTGTATCCAGCAGCCCAGTGGGTCCTTACCAGCCCTACATGTCTATGTTAAAAAAAAAAAAAAACACAAAACACTGGCAGGATAGTAAATATGTTAGGACAGGGACAGGGTAGTCTTAACAGGAGTTGCTATCAAAATTTAGTAACAGGCCTGAAATAATGGTGTCGCTTGCTCCTTGTCCTAAGGAGCACTGCAGCGGTACCTCAGAGCAGGGCTGGAGGGAGCAGCTGGCCTGCAGAGCAGAGAGTGTCCTCCTGTCCTGCTGGACCAGAAGACCAGCTTCCCTCAGAAGATCTTCAGGGTAATTTCCTCCAGAATACAGGAGTGTTAGGCCAGGGAGTACCACTGCTTAACAGCTATAGTTACCCACACTTTATAAATACCCAGAAAGCAGTGATGAAGGGAACCGATCAATCTCTGTCACGCACTGAAGTGCTCCCATCCAACATCCATTTGCTGCTGCTCAAAGGAACCTTCATTCACACATGAAGTTCCCCCTCATTGAATCATAGAATGGTTAGAGTTGGAAGGGACCTTAAAGATCAGCCAGCTCCAACCCCCTTGCCCAGGGCAGGGACACCTCTCACTACAGCAGGTTGCTCAAAGCCCCATCCAGCCTGGCCTCGAACACCTCCAGGGATGGGTCATCCACAGCTTCCCTGGGCAACCAGTTCCAGTGTCTCGCCAGTATGAGGAGCCATTTGATAAAATAATTCACAAACTAAACGGAGGAGTAAAATCAGCCTCTTGACAGGTGCTCCGCTGAGGCCTTCGGGGTTTTTTTGGTGAGGGGGCGAGCAGTGGCACTGCCCTTGGGGTTACCTGAAGCCAGCATCGGGGTGCGCTGCCCCCTCAGCCTGTCCCCAAGGCGACGGTTATCCCATGAATGGCTGGCGAGAGGGCCGCAGAGACCACCAGCCACCTGTAACCCTCCGGGTAGCAGCCCAACCCTGGCCAGCCGCAGAGCTGGCATGCGAGCCAGCCCACCTCCCGGCGGCGCGGAGGGGGGGGCGAAGGCTCCCCCCGCGGAGTGGGCGGTGGTGCGCTCTGGGGTTCCCGCCGCTGGCCGGGCGCGTGGCATTCCCCCTCAGGTGGAGGTGGTGGAGCGGGGCAGGGGAGAGCGGGCTGTCGCCTCCTGTCGACCTTGTCGGGAGCGCTCTCGTCCTGTCCGTTCCCTGAGGGTTGAACAGCAGTGCTTTGAGGTTGTAGGAGAGTCAGACCCAGAGCGCTTTGTGCAGGCAAAGGGCAGAGGTGGGAAAGGGGGAGGCTTGGCCTCCTCAGTGGGGTTTGCGATGCCTCTGGCCTGTTGTGGTTGTCTGTGAACTCGGTTGAGGGGAAGGGGTTTGCCCCGTTTGTGGTGGGAATAATTTTGATCTGCTAACCAGGTTTTAAACGTGCTCAATGGGTTCTTCAAAGGGAGAAAGCAAGGTTATAGTCCATGCAAATGTCGGGTGGCTGCCTTAGAGAAGGGCAGCAGCCACAAAATGAGACTATTTGAAGTGCCTGTTACAGAATACTTTCTATATTCAGTTAAGATATATAGTTAAAAATTAAGATACACTGATTTTATTTTGGTTATAAATAGAGGTTTCACTGTTATATGAAGAAAAAATGGTTGGGCTTGATGATCCCAAGGGTCTCTTCTAACCTAAATGATTCTGTGAAAAATGAAACCTTAAATTGCAAGGTCAGATGATCAGCTAATATTTCAGCTAATACTAATACAATGATATCAAGAGAGTATCTGTGGCAAGGGCTTAAGGAGAGATTAAATAAAGATGTTGGTTTTATAACAGTCAAAAATGCATTTTAAATATTTAATTTCACCCTTATAGTTCAAAACAGCCTTAACAAAAATGTCTTTGGAAGACAACATATATAATAATAGTGTACACAAAAATAAAAGTGATTAATTTTCCAGCTGGAAAAAAAAAACAACATTAATAATACAACATATTATTCTTAATTTACTGTTTCGGTTCAGCAGGAGTTTTATTCCCAGTGGCACTGTTGCCTAATGCTGCCAAGTGCTGAGCACATCCTGTCTTCTGAGAAAACAGATGATGCCATGGAATACGGAAACACAAACAGGACACTACACAAGATGGCAGCTCCCTGAGCTCCCATCCTCAGTCAAAATTTAGAGGGCAAGCCACAGTTTTAAGAGCATGGTGAAAACAAACAGTGATTGGCAAACAGATAAGATACTGTCCATGATTGGCATTCAGAGCGTACATTTACATTATCAACTAATAGAATTTATAATACATAATTGCTTTACAAAACTGAATGTTCTGAATAAACACTTTAAACTCCATTTTATCAAACCATTACATTGCAATACCATTTAGTCATTGTTACCTTAGTAAAAAAATCACTAATTCAATTTAAAAGCATTAGTTCTTATATTCTTAAGAACTGTTGATTGTAAGAAAAAGTCAATTACCTAACAAATTAGGTTTACTCCTCTGAGGAAACAGTGGATACAAGAGGAAAAATACTATTAAACACACAGAACCAGTATCTTACTGCTTTGGTAAAGAAGTTACTTACACATAAAGATACGTAAATCGTAAATAGTGAATGACTGAGAAAATAATTCAGTTACGTAATTTTTGCTCCTGCTTAGTGGTTGTTTATATATCTATTTATACATCTATTTATAGGTGATTTATATATCTATTTCCCTCTAATGTTACCATAAGTATTTCTGTCTGGAAAACGATTCAGTGTCTGGGTAGTGCACAGGTTATAACTTCTGGTTCATCTTTCTCATTACAATTTTTTGTTATTGGTAAACAAACAATTCAAGCATTACTAGACAGTACTGAACATTTTGTCTGGAATACATAGTTTATCTGGTGTTGAAATTTTTGTTTCACGGAGGCTGATGCTTAGAGATACCTTCAGTATTTTAGAGGCATTCATACTGTGTCTTTCAGATCCATCTTGCACGTTTATGTTGAAGATTCTGTAAGTAGACTTTCTATTAAAAATAGGAATTGTGTTAATAATCTGGAGTTGCTTTTCAAAATACTTTGTCTTTACTCATGCAATAAGGTTGGTGTGCTGCAGTGTCTTATCGCTGATATTAATGCAAATATAAGAAAATGAAGCCCGAGTCATTAAGTTTTAGACTATCTACACAGGTAAAGGTCTAGAACCTGTATTAATGTGTGCCTGGCAAAATCTCATTTAGTTAAGTAGAATTTTTTAAGTTAATCAAACTTAACAAAATTTCACCTGTTGCCTTTAAAATGCAGACAATAGAGAGTGAGTCATTGTTTCAATTGATTGCATTTCTTACTGTTCAATGTGATGATAAGGAAGACTGTTTTAGCAACCAATGAAGTGAAGAATTGGTAATAGGTTTGAAAAGCATCCTGTATGCAGACCACAAATATATTTAGGTAAAATTACACCATTTCATCTATGGAAGTGGATTCAGGTTTATTTTTTAATTGCAGCACAAATTTCCAAATTCAGCTATATCATCTAACAGTTCGATAGATTTTGCTTGGGTTTTCTGACACTCATTTTGTTTCCTAGAATTGCAAGATCTTGTGTTGTTTGAAGTTTAGCTTCACATGCAAAAATAGCTTTAATTGAAAGTGACCATGTTCTGCTTATATTTGTACATATAAAATCTTTTGAAATAGTATGAATGAGAAATATATTCATTCATAAACCTATTTTTCATGTATATAGTGATCACTGAATTATATGGTCCAGAAAAAAAATGAATCACAGCCATGATGAAACTGTGAAGAAAATCAGTGTGGTAAACCTTGATAACCTTTTGGACAACTTCTCAGAGATAGAAAAGGTAAGTGAAGAAGGTAAAAATGTTGAAACTGCAATCCGTAAATACTTAACGACATTTTAATAAGCTTTTCAGTGAAAATGTCTTCTAATTGGTGTCAGCTAGTTCTTATTCATATATCTTGTAAGAGCAACTTTGTCCAGAAGGTGTGTTGACTGTATCTCAGAGTGATATGAGTGACTTCTGTGGAGTCTGAGAGACCTTTGTTTCTGTGCTAGAATTTTAGTGGTGCAAAGGCCAATTTTGGCTTCGTGGGAAAAGCGTGGAAATGTTCCTTCCTATTGGAACCTGCTCTTGGAGATAGCAGTATTACACAGCTTTGCTGGACTATCATTTCAGAAATTGCTCCTTGTTCTAGAAGAATGTCATTGCCATAGCGGGAGCATCTGTTTTTACATGACATAAACTCTGAGTTCTCTTTATGTGTCCTTAAAAAAATTATTCTCAGAGTACCCAAATCAGTACTCTATTTCTTGTTAGACCCACCTTAGCTAGCTTTCTGATCATTTCCTGATCAGTAAATTCATAGTAGAGGTAATATGAAAGGGGCACCCAAAATAAATTTATCATTTCTTATGGAAAAAACATTATACCAATTGCTGTGCACTCCCATTACTCATGCTGATGCTTAGCAAGGGCATTGGCAGCCTCATATGCAAAGCAGTAGAAAGAGCTGTACTTAGGATTGATCCGGACTGTAGACTACAGAATTGATAAGAAAACAGTTTATAAGTGGTGACGTAAGTTGGCATTTATTTTTGCAGGGTAAACTCACAATAGCACAGGGTCTCAACTGTAGCGTTGTTCTCTGTAATGGAATTGCCAGAATGGCAAGTAATGCAGGTTTGTGACTGCAGTGTTGTGAAATTTTTAAAGTTTATGTTATTTTAAAACTCAATATTTAAAACCTAAGTCAAAATACATGTAATAATTTTAGTCTTCTTCCAATTTTCTAGAAGATAGCAGAAATTAATGAAGCAAATAACCTACTTGTTCTTCAGCTTGAAAAATGTAACAAGTTATTAACATTAAGCCAATCAAAAGAGGAATCAGTAAAGGAAGGTAAATTATCTTTTAAAAAACATGAAAGTTTTTGTATATATTCAGAAAGTTCTGAGAAATATTTCCATTCTTTCAGTCATATAAAATACAAAAATGAAATACCAAGGATCTAAGATAATGTATTAAAAATAGTAATTCTTAATTTTGGGTCATAAAATGAAATCAGTCTCATTTTCATAAACCAGATAACACTAATCCACAAACATGTCTTGAGAACTGCATTAAAGTAACTGTTTTCCTGTTGATTTTAATATCCATCACCTTAAGAGATTTTTGAGTGCAAGCAATACCTATGAAAGAAAAAAATTTCCTTTTGGACTGTCTTCCATTTTTTAGCTCCTCATCTTTTTTCTTCTGATTGAGTTCTGTCCTTTTCCAAGGAAACAATGTGGTAGGGAAGGGGAGAGGATCGGAAGAGCTCAGTACACATGATGTTACTGTGCCCAGATGTTTAACTTTCCCATCCACAGGCCTCTTGAGCTTCTAGTGAACTGCCTTGGTTTACAAAGTCAGCTTTTTTAAGCAAACTAATCAGTAGTTTTAATTAGACTGGTCATCTGTGACTTATGTTAATCCATATGCAGTTCAGATGTAGCACAACAGGGCCAACATTTGTGAAAAGTGAGGCCAGCACTGACACTGTCATGCCCCCAGCTCAGCCATTCCATTGCTATCAATATGACAAATGTTACACTTCACCTGGTCACCAGAAACATTATGCCCAATGAGAAATGAGCCAGACACATTCTCAAACACGTCTTTTGCTGCCTTCTGAAATGTCAAAGCTTGCCTGTAATCAGAGATGGCATATCAGACTCTTGGGGCTGGTAGTCCCGGATAATATAAAGAATTTTATTTCTTAGTTGCTTGTGTGATTTGGTTTGTTTAGGGACAACCTGATATCCCAGCTTGGGGTTTGGAATATCTTTTCCCTGTACCTTACTGGTGTATTGAAGTTTTAGTATTCCTCTTTGAATTTTGCTCACTTAAAATTAGTTCTGTAAGGACCTTGGCAGTTGACAGAGTCTCGGTGTCTTGTTCTGCCTAGGCATTTGCTTAACTTCTAGAGGACTGAAAAGCTGTCCAAAGCGATTATACTTTCTATCTGTGTGAGATTTAATCTCTGAAGAGGTCAATGTGACAGCCCATTTTGTGTTTATAATGTCAGCGTCAAGATTTTATCTCAGTGACATTTCCAACTCCGTTATAGAGTGTAAGGAATAGCACATAATCCTCCAAGGCTGAGTTTAATTAAGCTGATACTGCTGTTGTAAATTTATTCCATAACCTATACTTGTGTTACTGGCAGGCTATCGTGATCAGTTTTGGTTGTATTTCTTTTGCTTTGTATGGCAGATGTCATTATGGTGCTAAATAGTTATGAATGGCAGTAAAAGTTTCTATTATTGTTAAATGGATTCAAACTCTTCAGTGGAAGCTAAACAATATAGTGACATTGGCCTAGTTGGCTACTTCTCATGAGAGAGATCTTGGTGTCCTTCTGAAGAGTTCTGTGAAAATATTAGTAGTCAAAGAAGCACACTCAGTAATAGGCATGATTGTGAAAGAAGTCGAGAAACAACCATCATGTCCCTGTATAGTCTGATTTATCCTCATGTTTCAAAACAAAAATACCAGAACTAGAAAAGATAACAGAGAAGGTGACAAGGTTTGGTATTGTCAGGGAGGAGCAAGAGGCAGGGAATCATGAACCAGTCATGTAACAAAGCCCACAGAAGTAGGGGCTTCACCAGCTGAGACTGACTCCCACCACACCCATGCAAGGCTGGCCCATTGAGGGCTGCAAGGGGGCAGCCATAAGTCCACATTACTAAACAAGTACATAGTGATGGAGCTGGTCCAAGGTCAAGACAGGAGGCTGACTTAGGATCAAGGTTCAGAAATGATGACCAGGGCCAGGAAATGATCTGGTGATCACTATCAAGTCCCTAGTGATGAGGTAGGCCTGAAATCACCTTATGTCACAACCAGGGTTTAGATCTACACAGTATGTGACCGCAACAGAGCTGCAGCTTAACTAAAGGTAGGCCAAGGGCAAAAGCCTCAATTTAAAATCAGCTCCCAAAAGAAGGGAAAACCATTTCTGAGTATTCTTCCAGCTTTCTTCAAAGGTATCAAGAGGCTTCACTATTGACAAAAACAGAGAGGAGAGAGCTTATACAAAGCAAGATTTGAAAAAGGGAAAGAAAAAGGTGGACAAAAAGAAGAAATTATTCTTACTGTGGAACCTATGGGATAAAAGCAGGGAAAGTAAAAGAGACAACTCAGGAAATCAGAGCAGGTAGGATGACTGCAACAAGGACAATTAAAGTAGAAAACAGATGAGGGATTTGAGATGGTGGTGCCTCTCTTCGATAGATAAGAGTGAAATGACTGGAGGAGGTAGTCATGCTGGTATCACTGAAGAGAACAATCTCTGGAGCTGTTTTGAAACACACGATGGGATGGCAGAAGTCATCTGTTAAAAATACCAGAGCAATCAGCATGCAATATGAACTAAAGTTTTAGCAGCAGGGATAGTCAAGAAAAGAGAAATCTCAGTAATACTAGTCATAGTAGTTGCACAAGTTAGTACAGATTCAGATAGGAGGCAGAATTTTTGGAAGACAAGGATTTCGGTCAATGACTAAGAGAGATTGCAGAGCTGTTAGTAGCAGTAACAACAAAAAGTGAAAAGCAGGCACTTGGAACAACATGGGACGTCCAAGAGGTGGTTCTGAAAGCTTGATGGTAAAGAAGTAAAAGCTAAATGAGAGGTGCCAAAAAGGAGGTGTTTAGAAGTTAAGATAGTTATCATGGCTTGCAAATAAAGTAAACACTTCAAGTGTCATGGCATGAAGTGCTTGTAGGTTTTGAACTATGTTCTGGTGATCAGAAAGCAGAATTTCACAAAATACGTTGGGCAGCATATTGCTATAACCTTTGGCAGATGCCATCAGAGGAACCTTCAGGTAAACAATTACCATTCTGCTGGAGATCAGCAGTGACTGTAATGTTAAAAGTATTTCAAAAGGACATTACATTTGCGGTAGTGATTATAAAATGTAGTAAGTATATAATGTTTCTAAAACATTTTGCTTTTTCTTTTTGAAATGGATAGAAATGGTGTTTGTGCCTTGATCAAATTCACCTGCAATGTTGACCTTTTAGAAGGGGTAATAGCTGAAAACTGTGTCTTCAGAATCAGAGCACTAAAAATGTTGCATCTAATAGTTCTGTTCTTTCTAGAACCTTTCTGAAAGTCAAAGCACTATGGGATTAAAAAAACTCTTTATTATTGATGGGGTTGTAGGGGGATCTTTTGCAGAACTGAAGAAGATGTGAGGGATAAAATGCAGCGTTGATACCTCTGTTCCTACTCTCACAACAGTTATCTTAATAGACTGTAGTTGTAAGAGTGGCTTTTGTAATAGTGACATTGGCAAGTGTGGCTTGGAAAAAAAAGACTTTTTCTAGCCTTGTGTCCCCAGCTGTTTCCCAGAACCAAGCTCAGCCACATTTCCTGAAAGTGTAATTTGAAAAGTTGGTTGAAAAGGCAACTGAAATTCCTAGGTTTGCGTCAATTTCTTGATGAACAATGTCAACACACAGTCTTAATGTATGTGCATTCTCAAGTTGAAGATAATTTTCAGGTTCATCCCATTACAAATTTAACATAAAAACAAATGAATTTACAGGATAGGTAAACGACTCAGCCTCGGAATGTAAGGCTTATCAGTTGACCACAAAGCAGTTCACAGAACAGCTAGGGAAAAAAGCATGAGCAATCACATGCTGGTGAATGATTCACATATGATTCCGAGTAAACATGCTGCTTATAGCAGAGGAGAGAGAAAGACCACTTTGGAAGGCAAGGCTGTTGTTCCGCCTACCCTGAAGGGTTTGTGGCTACTAGTGGTGGCAGGGTGAGGGAGGTGGAATTCTATTCTGGCTGGAGAACTCTTTGTTAGTAAGAAAAACAGAAATCAGAATAGCATTTTGCACCCCAA
>VZTM01017549.1:21772-40023 GCA_013400555.1 Jacana jacana | reverse complement strand
GCTACACTGGTCTTTCACATTTAAGGCTGCCAGATAAATGTCAAATCGCAATGTTCTTTATGATGTTTAATGGGAACCAGGCTGAGAGTTCTTGAACTTGTTTCACTTTGGAGAAGTTTTTCCTCACTTTGGCTTAGATGGAAAAAAACAAGTTTTAGATCAATAATGTACATAAATGAAGTAAATTCACTGAGCTGGGTTTTCTTACCTGATTTGCTGCTTGTTCAAAAACAGGAAAAACTTTCTAACTGCATGCATCTGTCTGTGTGTTGTACAGAAATAGCTACAACGTTATTGCTCTGTGTTTTGCAAAGATGGCTAGTCCTACCTCTATTCTTTTTTGAGTGCATAATATTAGAAACTTTTATAGCTGTTCTCAGCACAGATTCTCAGACTCTGAGACAGCCATAGCTGAGAGTCTGTAGCATGTAGGACTATTTTTGCTGGGCCTGTTTTGTTACCAATATTTCCTTCAAACACTGTATTAAAATTGAAAATAACAAGCTTAAGCAGGCTTACTACTCATGATACTGCAGCAATGGATCGCAAATGAAAGCAAAATTACAGCTGCAAATAAGGAATGTACATGTACCCAGATAAATAATTTGTAAACATTTTTAAACAACTGTTAATATGAATTTGGAAGAAGTACCGAGAAGTGTCTTGCATCGTAATGCTGGTGAAGACAACAACCGCTGACCTCTTTCCCTCTACCTTTACCTGCAGAGATTCCTAAGCAGGGGGAGAAAGGAGCCAACACCCACCATCACTGAGAAGCCTGCTCATCGCTCAGTTAACCTGGGAACTGTTTAGATATTAAAGTGGTAACTGCCACAATAAAACTTCAAGGCCTTTTTTAAGAGTTGCAGAAAAGGAAGAAAGGAGATGGTCCTGCCAATCCCACCTCAGCTGCCTGGCTGTGAATGCTCTGGGTGGAGCACAACTGCTCTCCTGGATCTCTGCTTCTGTTCCTACATGACTACTGAAAGAGATCAGCAGTGCCAATAAAAGCAGTAAAACACCAGCAGGATCAGCAGTAGGAGCAACAGCTGGCCAGATACAAGAAAGGAAATAAAATGTACCATCTGAGGGTAATTAAGGGATTAGTTATGACTCATGAGTCACAACTCCTTTCTGGACAGACTCCTGCTTTGATCTAGCTACATATGGCCCTTTGCTCTGGTTCTGTGCTAGAAAGAGCAAAAAGAGAAACACAGGAAGTAAGCGTTAAATGGAAGCAGTAGGTGGGAGCTATTCTGAGCTATTTATATCTTAACTACTTTGGGACAATTAGCTGGATTCAGGATTACACATTTTACAACATAATTAAAATTCAGGTAAGTATTTACTTTTGCAGAAGAGGTTATGGAATTAATAAAGAGGAATGTCAGTCATTTACCTAAGATATTACCAATGCCACTGGTGAGAGAGATGGGAGATGGGGATAAAGGAAATGTCAAATGTTTCTATGAATATTTGTCACATTTATTTTAATAATGTTTCAGAAAATAATGACAAATTGAAATAACTGATTTATTTCAAGGCTGAATTTTTTTGTTTCAGCTTCTACTAGCTCTAATCATGTTGGCTTTTTAAGCTTTGGGAAAAACTTTTTGATGGCTGTTAGAAATGTCTTGCAGACTGTGAGCAAGTAAGCTCCAAGCTTTCTCCAAGTTAAGTGAACTTTTTAAGCATTTTTGATTTCTCAAATATTATCTCTCTTCTCAGAATCCTCTGGGGTTTGTTGTGTTTTGGGTTTTTTTAAGCAACTTTACTGATTTTTCAGTGTTCTCTTTCTTGTCCCTCCAAGAACTTCACTTCCCCTTTTGGCTTAACTCATGAATTCAGTTGTGACTACCACCACTATTACTCTTTTCCAGAGGTTGTGCTTTCTCCAAGCTTATAAATATAATTTACATCCTTGTTCTTAGCTGCACGACTCTACATTTCCATTTAGCTGTGATAATACAATGTAATCGCTATATAACTAACCCATTCCTATTGTTATTTACAAATTAGCATCTTCACATTCTATTCGGAGGTTTATAGTTTCTCCAAAGTATTAACTTTGGGCTATATGCAGATCTGCATGGAACCTTACTAGGAATACCCCAGTGAATGATGATTTCTCATTTAGAAGCAGATTTTGAGATCAACTAACCAATTTCAAATCTGCTTGGCAGGGTCTACATTGATTTCCCTGTTACACTAATTTTTGTAAGGAAACCATGCAGTGTCAAACCAGTCACAAAATTTTCATTCTTTCAGAGCAATTACTTTTACCCGTTGGAGTTGATATCGATTCTAAAATGTTTAATGGCATTATAAGTCTGCTCTGACAGTGGTACGGTTTCAATTGGACCTGAAACTAGTTCACAAAAGACCAGGAGTCTTTTCCCAGTGCTATCACACACATTACAACCCCTCCTACAGATTATGCAATGAGGCAAATGTACACTCCAATAATAACAGTATAGACTTGTGGCTTCATATATTCTCAATATATAGACAGCCTATGTATAGAGGGTATATATTTAGCCTCTACTTACATCACCGTGTGAATGTAATGCTAGAGGGAATAATTAAGGGGCAAGACTGCTTGACCTAGACATTGGTTGACCCGCCCGACAGGCTTTCAGCCTGAATTCTCTGGTCTGCTAAAGAAGAAAGCCTCACAAAGTGTCTTTAAAGCAGCCATGGAAGACAAGAAGAGGGTTCCCTAGCGACTCTGTGATGATGTAAGTCTGTCAGAGATGGCTCAGTTATTTGCCATCACAAGGCATTTCCTGCCCTCAGCATAAGAGGACAGTCACAAAGTCATATATGGAAGGCAGAATGGGAACTGAATGTAGTGAACTTCACTACCTTAGGGCCTTTGACAGCAAAAGTAGACTTCCCCCTTTGTAACCAGAACCATGTGAATCTGAATCTTCAGACCCTTGTGGTTTCCCACTTTGTTCTGTGGCTTTGACATACTAGGAAAATGTGTCTTCACAGTCTTGTTATCCAAACAATAAATCCATCACAAGCAACAATCTGTCACACTTCTATTAAATCTAATTTATGTCAAAATAGTTATCTGCCACAACCCAGTCCGAACGAGAGGACTGGCACCAGTGAGATCTGTTTGGTTTCTTAGATTCATTTTGTTTCTGAGTCCCTTTGCTGAACCCGCACCAAAAATACCACATGGAGGTGGCTTTGAGGTTTGACCATAAAGCTTGTGTGGAGAATATATGTTTCATACAGGCTACTGCCAAGTCATCAGATACTTTACATCAGAAAAACTTTGCTGATTGACACAGTCTGAATGGCACCTCCAAATCTACTGCAGAGATGAAAGCCCCTGTGTCAATTCATTAGTCACCTTCTATCATTAGGAAATGTAAAGCAGTAAGTTTGCAGGAAAGGTATTCATTACTAGACCCCAGCTGGAGCCTTTCATGATCAGGGATTAAAAAGCACATAAACTCACTGTTTCCAATTAGACACAAACTTCTTTCTTGCCTCTCTTCCTTGGCAATCATATGACTTGTTCTAGATGTGGCTCAAACGACACATTTTGGCAAACTACTTGACAACTTTTTTGACCAGATAACTAGTAGTAGATTCATGTGATTAATTTCTGTCATGAATTAACCCCAGTTACCATGCCCCTACAAAAAGGCTTCTACAATACTCCTTTTCCAAAGCATGCCATACCCTTTACAGTGTCCTTGTGCTCCTGAGCAATTCCCAGCTCAGGGACTGAATGTAGGACATGGAGCAGAAGACAGTCAGAGCTAAAAAATAAAAGTCAAGCCAGAACCTCCACAAGCCCAGTTGCCTTTCAATGAAAGTTTAGAAGGTTTCCAAAATTTCCACAGCAGGCAATCTCCATATGACAGGCAAGGCAATACCTCAAATCTCAGGCATGAATAGTGCAAGATCTTTTGCCCATTCTCACTACATTTTTATGACTTCTCTTACTGTATCTTAAGTGTTTGGGATTTTTTCCCAGTTCAAATACACGTGGTGCATCCATCCAACTTTCTTTAGAGAAGGTCACCATATTTCAAAGGCACAGTTTTTAAGGCTGCTTAGAAACCTTTCTTAAGAAAACTGTCTGCCAAATTCTGCCTTACAACCAAAGCTGAATTCCAACGGATACTCACTCATGATCCCAGTAGAGTCAATGAGACTTCTGCAACTGGTCATCAAGTTTCAGTCCTTTGTACACTGCAATTATTTTTTCCAGTAGATTTGTTAGAGCCTGTTTTCAAATAAAGGATAAGGTTCAAAAGAAAATGTTAATGCTTTTCTTTCTTGAATGTCTGATCAGACTGGCTGGGAAGAAGGAACTGGTGTACAATTTTGTTGCTGTTAATTTTGTTAATAGTCTTGTGCTGCGACTTGTCTAGATGCTTTGTGACTAGTGCTGGTCTTTTCTCTTTTTTTTTTCCCACTGACATCCTCTTGCCAAGGATATCATTATGACATTCTGTAGTAACAAGCATTCTTCTGTTCAAATTTATATCAATTAGTTTGGGACAGTAATTCAATCGGACGGCCCACTGGATTTTGAAAGACTTGCAACGATGTCAAAGTGGCGACCTTTTTCCTCCACTCTCAGCCAAAAGCCATTTTTTAACAAGGAGCTCTTGAAAAGAAATGCCACTTTGATAATTAGTTATTGATCACGGACAATGCGGCGACGAATACCATCGGATTAGCCAGACGCCAGTGGGTCGCGACACGAGGGTTTCCTTATCGCAATAATCTATGAAAAGAAATATAGAATAAAGGTCATTGAGGCTTCTGTTTTGGGAGCATAACCCAGATAATTTAACTTCCTTATTAAAAATAAAAATACCAAACCATTCTGGATGCACTTAGTTTTGCAATGAACCTGTTAAAAAACTTTTGGATGAAGAAAATTTGGGAGGTTACGCTCTCTAGGCAACTACACTTAAAATTATTTTGAAAACTTAACCCTGCTTTGGCCAGCAGTTTTACCTCACCAAAACACCATTATCTTTCCCATCCTAAATGTCCATTAGAAACTATTTTGGATCTGTGCATAAAGACACCATAACAACTATAGACTTAAAAAAATAATGGACTTTTTTTCATCTATTTCAGGAAGCACTTCAAGGCGTGCCTGAAATTGCTTCATATAAGTTATTTAATGGAGAAAAAATGGCAAAGAACAATTTTTATTGCACTTAAAAAGAGGAGAAAAGAGGAAGGAATACATTAGTTCTAGGGTTGCTTACCAGAATATTAATGAAACATAGCTTTGCTGAAATGTGCAAGAATACACAACTGCATGTGCTATAATTTTGGCTGACTTGAGAGACTATTAGGTAAGTACTGAAGTGAGATGACTATTCTTGAGGTATGAGGGAAAATGTAAGGGTCCTGTTGCAAATGAACTCTGATAACACCATAGGTAATACCCATACATGATTGGACTACCCAGTACTTTACATTATTAAATCGATTACTTATAGACCATCACTTCAAATTCAGCACGGGGCTTCATCACTCCATAAACTTGCCTAGAATAGTTATAATTTCAGCGTGCCAATGAGATAGGGGAAAAACATTATGGTCAGAAAAATGAAAGTCCAGAGTGACATACTTACCTAATGTCACACAGGATATCAAAAGTTTCTTCACATAGGTTTGGGGAAGCATGACATATCCATTTCACGGGTAAAAGTATCCCCTCCTTCCAGAGAAAAAGAACCTCATGTTACAAGACCGATGAACCCGTAGTGAACACAATATTAATTTCTTCTTGTATTCAATATTCTTTTGTAAAGTTCGTTATTAATTCAGTGTCATTTTATTGTTATTATTAAATTACTATTATTTTAATTTATGACAAATTAGCACTTTGAAGAGCTTCCAGAGATTAATTTTTATACCATAGTGTGTATGAAAACATTCTAAAAGTCTGTGTGAGGTAACAATTAGAACAGTTACTCATTAGCTTCATAAAGGGAATCTGCTCTAACTTCCGTGATCTGAAGGTTATTTCGTTTTATTGCTGGGACTGCATGAAACAATCTTAAGGAGGAAAATACAATTTCATTGTAGGTGAAGGGATTGTCTGCCCTCAGCAAAGGTAACGTCATACAAACGTTTTGCTGTTGGCAAATACGGGTAATTCTGCATGGGGGATGTGTCATGATCCTCTTCTGCCAGTTCCTTATCATGGGGACTTTGGCCACATAATTCACTTTTGGGTGGCTTGTTTTTTTACCTGTCTGTTGTGACCTGTTATTTTATGGTTCAGATTAAGAATATGAAGAGAATAATTGCAACACTGCTCTGAGCTGCTACGATAGAAGCCTAAAGGACTCCAGCTGACAGCATGCAGATGGTTTCTGGTCTTCCTAGTTTTCCTTTTGCAAGTAGGAAAGAGCTTCTATAACACCCTTCGGGCAGCCAGTAGCACCCCCTTTCCCTTATGCAGATAAACACATTCATACCTCTTATTTAACCACTCTAATTTACACCTGAAAGCTTTCACTGCATGCCATGAATAGGTTCCACAGAGTACATGCACCCATACAGAATCTCTTCTTGTGAGCACAGGATAAGGAAGACGAACTATTCCAGTGCAGTGTACCTATCCAGTACACAATTCAGTTTATCAATTCTTCCCTGCTTTTTAATAGCTGGATCCTGAATATTTCAGAAACCTCTCACCTTCCTGACATGCAGACAGGCCATTCAGGGACAGTGGAGCTGACCTTTTCGATAAAGAAAGATCAGAAATGCACTGGGACATCTGTCCTTCCTGACCACTGGCCACAGTCTTTGGAAATCTTCTCAATAGGATAATGGTATTAATACAGACATGAACATCATTAAAATAAAGGATAAGATACATGTCTTTAGCTAATCTTACACCTTGTGATCTCACCCCAGTGCTTAGTAAGGCAACGGAAAGAGTACCGTCTGTCAGACCGGTTGCTTGTGTAGATACCATGATGATGGGCATGTGATAAGATATGGTTTATTTTTACAGCAAGGTAATAATTCTTATTTACCTGTTTCCCCCAGGGTGATTTGAGGGCTAATCAGCCTTTGCTCAAATCTGTAAAAGGCCATATAAGTACCAAGTAGTAGTATTATTACCTTGTTATGATATTGACTTTGCCACACTGAACCGCAGTACTTTCCTCTGCTTAGGTGTAACATTACCGTGAAGTGTTTATATTCCCATAATGTAAATGTTTCCTTTTGAAGGCGAGTTGAATAGCTTATTGTTACATGTGACCCGTGATATAATTTATTTACATGAGCTGGGAGACTCTGAAAACGTATTCTAGGGACCTTTCTGGTTAGACTTGCGCTGTTACATTCTTAGTTTGTCCTGAACAGCCTCTGTTGACGTGCATTTCCGAAAACCTGTTTGGCCAATCCATACAGCCCTCTAGGGCCCTGTGTTTTGCTGCACCAGTGGGCATGCTGTCATTACTTTGGCACTGAAATACAGCTGACTGTAAAAGCAGGGCTGCTATTCTGTTGCTGAATTCACCTGATTTGGAAGCACCGAGCCTTGTCCTGAGAGCAAAGACTTAACTACTGCCCAAAGTCAAACTTGCAGTCCTATGCGCTGATTAGCACTTCAGCCAAGTGCCAACCTGCCCTCTGCTCCATGCCTCCCCCCCACATCTCCCAGAAAAAAAAAACCACAAAGCCACCTGATCTGTCAAGTTTGCTCTTAGTATCCATATTCCAAGCTGACAGATATTTACTCTCCTCCACCCCCCCAGCCCTTTACATCTGGATCAATGGGGACAGGCTTTCCACCCCTCAGAAGATTCACTTACATTAAGTGGCGAGGTGGAAGCAGTGAATGAACAATAGACGGCTGTCAGGCTCGACAGCAGGGCATGGATGTATGAGCGTGGAGCTGACAGCAAGGGCCTCAGAGGGTAAACTGCTTTGCTGGAACTAATTAAACAGATGAAATTATTACATGAATATGCAGATGTTGTTTACATTTTACCATATGGTATTATTTCAGGTAATAACTCGCAGGAGGATCCCTTCCTCTCATCAAGAGGAAATGAGTTGAAGAGGAGGCTCCACGTGTCACCTTTCAGTTGCTAGGCAGACATTGATATGGCAGGCTTCTCTCCGAGTCATGGGGAAACTCTTCTCCTTGTAGCTATATGACATGGGAGAGGATTTGCATTCTCCCCACTATGCAATGTTGGAAGAGATTAGCTTTTATTAAGCGTAAATATTAAGGTGGCAAAATTTTTCCCATTATGCACAGAAGCCATGCACTTTTCCAAATGTTCCTTCCCACTGCGTGCTTTGCGACCGAGATGCTGCCAATCCATAGTCCTTAGGTAAGAACTGACAGATCTGTCCAAATATATAGAGAGTGGAAGCATGACATTTCTGCAAAGCCTGATGTGGCTGTGCTGGTTAGCATTTACTGCTTTGCTAACCTGTAGTGTTGATTTCAGAGGCTTTCCTTTTCACTAAGTTTCCATTCATCACCCCAAAAAGGTTGCTCTCTAGAATTATAGAGGCACTGGACTACTGTATCCAACAATATAAAAAAATTACTGATTATATGCATTTAGGATGGGTATTTGGCTAGAATCTGACATGACAAATTTGCTGTGCAACCCAGGCAAAGATACCTACTGAGAACCAGCAACACTGCAAACATTTCTAAAAAGTATTAAATGTGGAAGCACGACAGTGACGGACCGTAGCCAAAGCCGTGCTGGAGCTGTCTGGTTCCAGAGCTACCTCTCACCTCAGGTAAATTCAGGAAGGATAGCTGCAGAAAGGTAGCCACACTTCATCTGTCTGCATCCAGTCTCTGATGAAATGCTGTCACAAATCTTGAAGGAGTAAATATAGATGTGATTGGCAGACAAGATTAACAACCCTACTCATGAACAGACCATTTTGCAGCAACGTCTAGTTCTTAAGGATGAACATGCAACTGTCCAGTCACTTTGCTACTAGATTATTCAAAACTGCCATCCTAAAACAGTATTAATGCAAGCAATACCTCTTTTGAGGCTGATTCAGCATCTCATTTCTACAATGACCATTTTCATACCCTCTAAGGGATCAATGGCACCACCTTTTTCATTAAATGTGCAAAATATCTTCCTATTACTCTCTTTATTGCTTCTAAATGTTCCTAGATGATATGTGGACTGACCATATTGATCTTTCCCCAAAGACTCAAGTACCAGATATCTTTCTGTGGCTCATTGATAGGGGATAATGCCAGGTTACATCACTGCTGCACTGGCAGATTGGTTGCACATTGCCACTGATACATTTGCCTTCCAAATATCTTTCTTAGGTACATCATTTTAATAGATCACGGGGTCACTGGCGACCTATATCATTTAAGATTCAAAGACATGATGTCAGTGGTGGAAAATGTGGTCTTGATTCAAGCTATCATACTGTATTTTCGAAATAAGAACAACGTTTTCTCTTTACCACAATTTCCCCTGTAAAAATCCAACTGAAGAGCAAGCATAACAACCTCCGGCCATTGTGAGTTCATGAACAAGAAAAAAACCAACCAAGTCTCCTTGGCTTAGAGACAGACAGCTTTATATGGAACCAGTGCTGTGAGTTCAGAAAGGATTTCTTTGACTTTGTCTTCTGACATAAGCATTTAGCAGTATAACATATAGATCAAAACAAACCAGAACAGTTCACGTTATATACATTCCCTTTGGAGAGAAGGTGAGAAAACAAACACAGAACAGATGTTACTCGTGCTTAATGTACTACTGGAGGGTACTCAGATACTAAGGTGATGAATACGGTAAAAGAAATGAGTATTTCTCTTTTGGAACTGCTATTCCTAACTGACAAAAAAGCAGTAAGTGCTTCATCCCTCTGCTCATCGATGTACCACCTAACAACCAAACACACAAGATAAACACTCTGGATTTTCCTCAGGAAACTAGCACACAAAACAAATGTTGCATTAATTACTGACTGATATCCACCTTTCCCTCCTCATTCAGTATTGTTGAAAGTTGGCTTTGATCGCTCAAACCCCCATGTTCCTCTGCAATAAATTAAATCACTGCAGCAGTTCAGAAAAGTTTCTGTAAATTCCTACAGATTACCTTGTCAAGGCATTTGTCTTTCTTGTTTTATTCATAACATTATATATTAAAGATACAAAGAAATCTCGTTTTAGAAAACTATTCACTAGACATCAGTCCTCTGGGTTGCAGGGCAAGCCACAGGTTTTGTTGGGCACAGAGGGAGTCTATTTATCTTGTCCCTGCCTAGGACCTGCCAGAGCACATTTTTATATAACTACAACCACCTCTTTCCTGCTAACAAAGACACCGGCTTGTGGAGCAGTTCTGATCTCTCCTTATGAAGCTTATTGTCTGCCCACATTGTACACAACATTTCCTGGTCCTACTGAAAAAGAGCCCCAGGGGAGAAAGGCAACAGCATGGAAATAAATTCAAGAACTTCAGTCTCAGGATTAGAGAAGAACTTGCTGTGAGTGATCAGAGGTGTGGACAAGGGAAGAAATGAAACAAGAAGTGCTACAACAGGAGCTGAGAATGTCCTGTTGTTGGCATCACAGGAGGTGGAGAGCGACTGCACACAGATCACTGAGCAGGCACTGCCTAAGGCTGTTACTGCTGAGCAGAAATCATGATACAGCTATTATTAATAATAGTATAATGGTGCTCAGAGGTCTCTCAATGGTGTTAGAAGCAGCAAATGAGACACCAGATGAGGCCTGGAGAATAAGGTCCTGCCTTTATGCCTTTCCATCTTTTCCCATTTACCTCCATCAGACAGGCTTTCTACAAGTCCGTATTACTTCAAAGCCCTGTACGTTGCATAATCTGAACAAAGACTACGTAAGTAAGGTGTAAATGCAAGAACCTAACTATACATATCTATCAAATATCCCTAAAATTCACCTTTTATTCTATTTACTACACAGAGAATCACTACCAGTTATTCACCCGACTCTTTTTTTCCCCCACTTGCTAACATGTCCAGAATTTCCCATCACGGTCTTCTGGCTGTGGTGCAGTTCCTTTAGCATTATTGTACTGCTCTCCTCAGCTCACTGTCTGGGTATTGTGAACTCAGGTGAACACAACCACACTTTCCTTAGGTTTGGAAAATGATCGCGCACATTACTGTTACTGAAAAAAGTAGAAAATAAGTAAACTTTGTTTTCATTTGGTTTTGCTCGTCTTTTCCTCTTCTTCCAAGAAATCCACTCCTCTTGGCAGGCACTGACTGTGCAGGGTAACTTGCTAATGCTGTAAGACATACAATTAAAAGTAGCGTATTCATCAAACACACGTGTGATTTGTCATGCAAAGTTGAGCTAAACTGCAGATTCTTACCTCCTCTAGAAAGCCCCACCGAGCAAAGGGCAGCAGAACATCCATTTGTTTTCCTCACACCAGATTCTCTTTCAGAGTTTCATCCTTTGGTATTTTGCCACCTGAGGTTTAAACTTTCCCTACTGCACGCAAAATGAAGGAAATGGAGTCACAGCAAAGACAGATTTGGCCTGAAGTCTCCTGGCTGAGGGCCCAAATCTAACAGAAGAAATAATTCAGAAAACTTTGCATTCGAAATAGAGCAATGTAAAGGAACCAATGTGTGTTCCCAACACAGAAAAGCCATGACTGTGAAACATTTCGTTTGCCCAAACTTCATGATGATCTGTGTTAAAGAGGAAAAACTAACATCAGATCTGCAGCTGTGTTGATTTCCATTACAGCACTTCACTTTAATAGACATGATATATCAGCTAGGGGTTTGTCTTGGTTTTTTCCTACAGAAGTTAATTGTGTTGATATCTAGGGAGGAGGACACTTTGAGTATTATGTAGAATTGTTTTCAGGTTGTGCTAAATTCACAAAGCAAAACAGAAATCTACAAAACATTCCAATTGCCTTAAATACCATTTCCAAAATTTCCAAGTCTTTTCACAGTTGCATTTTGGCCCTCCATCAAGTGAAAGCATCTCAGGTTGCTAGAAAACAGCAGAAATATTTCTTATACCATATGGGGAGGAGTGAGGGTTTCAGACATGAAGCACTCCAAAAATTGCAGTCAAAAACAAGAAGAAAATAATTTAGAAGTATTTTGGTTTAGAGAGAGGTTTGAGCCTCTCAAAGTTCAAGCTTTTGCTTGAAAGCCCATAAATTTTGGCCCTCAGCATTTCAGCATCCCCATCCTGCAAAGAATTCTGGCACATGTAGCCCTGCTGAAGCTCACTGAGGATCCTACCCCCGCACAGTTCAGAACAAGACCAAGGTCTCTTGTAGAGTTCAGTCCAGAAAGGATCTAAGAGCTGAACGTCTGGGAAGCTAAGCCAGGGTTGTAGGCACCACTTGCTCATCCACCCATGGCCATAATCAGCTGCTTCATGAAAACTATTTCCCAGGGATGCACCAGTGATAGACGCAGAGAAATGCCTTAGTGACTTCTTGATGCTTTGTGTTTCTGAATGATTTAACAGCTGTATTTTATGTGTTCTTTTGAGGTAGAATATTGTTGAAAGATGAAATAAACACAAGGAGGGAAAGGGATGCACCTGTTGTATTTATGTTACTGGTCTCAGGTATCCTTCTTGCTGCTCATACTCTAAACTGGAACTTGGATTGTTCAGGTTTCCAAGAGCTCTATACTAAAAAGGCAATTCATATACAATTGTATACATCTGAACAGCTGCTATGTCCATTTTACTCCAATAATTTCTAATTTAATTTATTTTAGAAATAGTCTAGAGGGACTCAAGAACAGCAGACGCAGTTCTAATCTGAACAAGGTAGAAGGGAAGAGGGAAATGTCTGTCCTGCAGCCATAACCCTATGATATGCTCAAGGGGAGCATGTCACGCAGCCCAGTTATAATTCAGGAAATAGGCACTAAACTTCTCTTAGCCCCATCCCCAGTATCTCCATCGTTCACACCATGAGGTTTTCAATCTGAGAGTTAGTTATCCAGAAAAAAATTATCATGTATACATAAATACATGATCTATGATTTCCTACATGCTGATCCTTTCTCCCTTCACTACAGAAGACCCTTCTCCCATCAGTGATCTATACAAGCCTCCATATATACCAGACCTGTGGACTGCTAACCTCTGGATTTAATTTCCCATTCGAGTTACTGATAGTGCTCATCTGAGATAATTTAACCAAGGTTAGTTTTTCTATGTTTCCTATTTTTCCATCATACAACTCAACAAAAACAGAACACGACCTATGGGTTATAGAGACTGTGGCATACATATATGACTGAATGACAAGTTTTGCAGAAAGACACAGGCACTCTTCAGCAGCAGAAGCATTACCAGGAGAGCCCAGATGTCTCACTGACCTACTCTGGCATTTGGCAGAGCAGAGTTGCTATTGTGTTGACTCCTTGTGGAAGAAAACTAACTCTTAGCCCCTTTGGTGCTCAAAACCATAACAAACACAAGCCTTTGGAGATACCATCACAAACACTTCCAGTTCTAAGACATGAAGATCTTTGTTCTACTGCAAGATTTAAATTTGTAGAATCATAGAATTGTCTAAATTGGAAGGGACCTTTAAGATCATCTAGCCCAACCATTAACCTAACCAATAAAAAAAAAGAAAAACGATGACCCATCACTAAGTACTACGTCAACCCATCTTTTCAATACCTCCAGGGACAGTGCCTCAACCACTTCTCTGGGCAGCCCATTCGAATGTTTAATAACCCTTTCTGTGTAAAAAATGTTCCTGATAACCAATCTAAACCTCCCCTGGCACAGCTTAAAGCCATTTCCTCTTGTCCTATCACCTGTGTCCTGGGAGAAGAGACAACACCCACCACTCTACAACATCCTTTTGGTTAGTTGTAGAGAGTGATAAGGTCTCCCTGGAGCCTCCTTTTCTCCAGGCTGAACAACCCCAGCTCCCGCAGCCACTCCTCATAAGGCTTACTCTCCAGACTCCTCAACAGCTTTGTGGCCCTTTTCTGGACTCACTCTGCATGAGGGACATGTAACTATGAAGCTCTTCAATCTTAAATACATTTCACTATCAACAACCATGTCTTTGTTTCTCATTTGGTACCACTCTTGCACTATGCCATTCTGAGCACATCTTTGGAGTTTACCTGAGCACTATTTGCATACACATGCTGTAGCTGTGGGACTGTTGCACAGGTCATGAGCCACTTACACTGAAGCCATCTCCCATAGCAGTACTTTTCAAAAAATCTTCCAAAAGAAAACCGGTAACTTTTTTCATAGAATGAAGGAAGTGGACAAGATACCATTGTCATTGTTAAATTTCTATTCAAGTACAGTCACAAATACCAAAAGAATCGTTCTGGAAGCATTTTACACGGTGACTAATGCAAAATATTTCAGCTGTGTCAGCATCCGTCTAATTCTAGATTACATTTTGGCATTGCAGACAAAAGACATCCTGGCAAAAATTAAACTGAGAAACAAGTAATACCATTATGACAATTTCTATTTGGAACAGTTGTGAATGGTAGCATCAGTGCTTGCTAAAGCCTTTGACAAATTCTTGTTACCTTTCAGTTCCCAAACGTATCTGTGCAAGTATAAAGCAGAGTGGAGGCAGATGCTGCAGCAGATGAACATGCTTGCCAAGTGGTGTTTTGTTTGATGGGGTTTTTTTCATCTAGGTATTCTTAACTGTCATGTTACATGCACCAAACAGCTCTTACTTCTGCCACACTTCATACAATGTTCTGGGAGATTGATTAATATGGCTGGGTTCTTTTCCCCCTATCCTTCTCCCTATTTGCTTTCCCACATCTTCATGTTAGGCTGCATCTCACAGCCTTTACTCAGATGTGTAACATCATTTCTCCAGTGGCACTGCTCACATGAGTAAAAGAAATAACAATAAACTTAAATGCACTACAGTCGTTCATATTTGAGCCAATCCAGTAGAGCTTTTTTGTTTGTTTGTTTGTTTGTTTTCCCTTCTTAAGCTTGAAATATCATAATGGAATATAATTACCTAGAAGAAAAATTGATTTCAAGACAATCAAATTTAAAATTGGATTTCTTTTACAACAACTCCCATTAACAGGAACATAGCATCTACTTGGTTAAGTCTAATAGGCAAGAGCAAAAAAAAAAAACCTACAAATCTTTAATTTCATTTATTACCTGAATTTGGAGTGATTTGGGGTATCAATGATGTTACATCTTTTTGTAGTTTTACACCACCTCCCATCGTTGCAAAAACAGAAATTTTTTTACCTTAATTTAATTGTAGGGGGGCTTCGTGCCATGTCTGGTATTCACCTGGTTTGCTCCTTAAATGTCCATAGGCTCTTGAGTTTGGTTTTTTGTAAGTTTTGGAATTAATTCGCATTTATTGTTATTATCTTCTGAAAATAAAGAGGGGTTGGTTGGCTGCATAGTGAACATGGAAGAGGGCATCAACTTCATGCAGTACTTTGCAGACTGCTCCTGGTTTTGAATGGAGAGAGTGTCCATATGTCTGCACGCAGGTAGGTATCTTTATGAGAGCATGCATATATGCAAACAATATTGTGATATAAAAAGGCTGGATAGGTTCAGGAGCTCGAAAGCAGTATCTTTCTGCTCTGAACTGCTTTATTACTGGCATTCCCTCCCTCTTGGGCACGCGTTCAGCTGAGACTAGGCCAAATTGGCAGTCATTTTCAAAGTGCTTGGCAGCCCCATGATCCCTGGGAGTTTTCAGCTGACATCTCTCTCTCAACCAGTCTATGCAAGGGTCAGTGGGAGACCTGACTCCCAGGCCCTGGCTTGCTCCGGCTGTGTCATGAGTCAGGACCAATATAAATTAAAACCTTAAAGCCATACTGTGAAGGCATTCTTTACCCTCCAAGGTATTTTTTTTCCCTGTGACAGATTGCCTTTCTACTAGTTTCCTGATTTTTTTATTCTTGGATGATACAGTAGCAAGTATGTTCCTTTGAGTTGAAGAAAGGGGGAACATCTGGCAAAGAGAGAGTTAAACTTCCACCCAATTTTTAATATTTTTGGTAGATTTGTTGATGCTCAACAAGCAGGAGTGAAATAATAATAATACTAGAGGCTGCTTATCACTTAGAAACAATAGTCCAATGACAATGTTCACAGTGACGGAAAAAATGGGAGTAGAAATTAATAGTGACAGTCCTGCAGGAAACAAGGGAGAAATTGGATACCAAGTTATAAAATACAGACTAACCCAATAGGCGCATGCTGCTGTTATTATATTAATATTGTTAAAAATATCAAAGCACTTTAAAAATGGAATTGTACTGTAGGTAGATGGACGGTATTATTTCCACATTCTTTTAAATAGAAATTTTCACTCCTTGTTTGGCTTGGAGGCATGGATGTAATTTGTTGCTCAAAAACTGGGAGCTGAATGCTGTGAAAAATAAGACTCGGGATTAAAGTCTCCCATCTGAAAGAAAGAATCGGGCTACACAGAGAGCTTGCTCTGTTATTAACGAAACCACCTGAGTCACTGCAGATATGGATTTCACTGATGTTTCAAAAGTGGGGTGGGCTGTGTTTGTTTCTTTAGTTAGAAAACAGGGAGAGATTGTTTTGCCTCTGTGCACAAATAATTACCAAAATTACCAAACTCACGTAAATGAAGAAGTAAATGTAAACCTCAACAAATGTCACCTGCTGATGAACCTAATCCCACAGCTCATGCTCAGAAAGGTACAATCCCTCTAAAAAAAATCAGCGGACCACTTGATATAGATAAAGTGCATCATATGAGCTGTACATCCTGAAGGAAAAGACCACAGTGTGGGTATTAGCAATTCAAGGTTTTACCGGAGCTGCTGTGTTCTCCTGCTACGCTTGTGCAGTACCTAGCACGGTGGAGGCTGATCCTTGACATACACATCAGAGCCTGGATAATAATGAGGCCTCACAGTAGTGTAATTTCAGCTGAAATCAGGGAATTAGAGAATTGCCATGGCTCCAAATGATGCCTCAAAAGAGAAGGGGGTTTCTTGGAGGGTGCAAGGTAACCCTACAAGAGGCTTCTCCTTCATGCGGTCCCCAGGCGGAGATGAAGGATGGCTGTTGCCTGTGCTCTTCTCCCATATGAAATGCCAAAAGGAGCTGTGAGAAGCGGTGTTGGTACCCGAGGCCGGGTGATGGAGACAGCACAAACAGGGTCTTGGCCCCAATTCTGCCCATACACATCCCAGTGGGCGCACGGCTTCATACCACCCTGACACCTGACACTGATTAAAAGATCTGATCAAAACCCACAAAACAAACACACTACACTGCCCCAGAGCTTGCTCTTTTTTTCACCTGACTGCAAACAAAAATACCGACTTCAAGCAACGTCCACAATGTGTTTTCTTTCCAGGAGGTGTCTCCATGCAAAAAATTTCCCTCCCTGGTTTTTGTGAGGACACGTTTCCTCCCCTCTCGGCGCTCCATGAGACAAACCTTCATTTTCTACCAGGCACCGAGACTTGACTTAATAAGCAACAGGGGTAAAATATCTACTCTTTACACGTAGGGTATCCTGAGGTACATACAAGCGTTGCTCTAAGATGTGATAAAGTAATCTAAAGCCAGGCCCAGCCTGCCAGTTCAGGCCTAAAGGGATTTGATTCAGTGTCAAAACCTTTGGCTCAGGAGGTCACTCTCTCTTCTTGCTTTTCTTATAACAAAGGCAGAGGGGGTTGGGGAGGGAGGGTTTCCTTCTTTTTTTTTTTTTCCNTTTTTTTTTTTTCCTCCCCTTTTTTTTTTTTTTTTGTCTTGTGAATTCATCAACTGTTGTTTGTTGAGCAGCGGGCCTTTATTCAGCCTACTGAAACATTTTCATTAGACGGAGCCCTCTGAAGTAGGCTGGCGGCTGGGACCGCGCGAGGACAAAATCTTAGGCCTCTCCAGAAGCCGGCTGATTGAAATCAGCACTGTGTCAGGGGCTGTCATATCTCAGAAAAGACATAAAACACACGGAAACATCAATAAGCAACAAGCCTCTGACAGCTCTGAGACATTCCAGCTGACAAGAAGAGAAAAGGGGTAAGGTTAGGGCTCATGGGGGATATTTAAAATGCCTAACAGCCAGCCGAAGTGTTGGCAGGCTTCAGGGAGGCCCAGAAAAGACAAGATAAAGTCTATCAGGTTATCACCTGGTTCGAGACGGATCCCTCACAGCAAGGCCACAGGGATGAGACAATGACACGATGGTGCTTTTTTTTTTTTTCCCTTT
>VZTM01017549.1:8783-21759 GCA_013400555.1 Jacana jacana | reverse complement strand
TTTTTGTTCAGGTTTTTTTTTTTTTACTATTATTATTATTATTCTTTTATTATTTATTTTGAAAATGTATCAGAGAAACAGGCTGCATTTACACCGAGGTTACCCAGACAACGTTTGTGCTGGAGAAGATTAAAAAAAAAAAAGAAAAAGGAGAAGAAATGTAAAAGAGGGAGGACAAAAAGAGAATCCTGCGAGTTAAAGAATTCTGCTTCCAGCTACCATGTACAGAAATCAAAAAGGATTAACAAGTTTTTTTTTCATTTAATTTCCTGTACACCAGACGCTTTTGTTAAGAGATCAGAGATATTGCTATTTATTGAATTTTTAATATGATCTTTATTAAAAGGCAGCACACATGTTTGGTTTTCCTTTTTTTTTTTTTTTTTTAAACATGCATGGGTATAAAAATCAAAGCACAGGAATGAACCACGGTTGTTTGATTTTGGTCTCTTTATAATATGGTGATTCAGACTCTTATTTAAATTTTAAAATAATAAAAACCCAGCCCACATAGAAATGCCCCCTCATCCTTCTTTTAACTCACATCTATTCTGTTAAGTAAGCAATGGGTCCAGAGCAGCACTTTGACCATTCAGATAATGAATTCAGCCTTTAGAGTCAGCACAAGACCAAGAAATGAGGTGCAGAGCTGAGTAAAACGGGCTACGTGTAAACATTTCGCATTTTTAGATTACCAACCACACATTCAAAATTACATTGTCAGCTTCCAAATCTGTAATCACTGATCTACGCGCTCGTTTGTTACAGACAATACACCCAGGTTAGTCCTCAGCATGGACTGTATCACTAATGAAAGGAGGAAAAACCAAACTATTGACCCATTCCCACTCTTTGGTTCTGGGCGCTATGGAGCAGGACCGATTTTGTCCTGGAAGAGCCAAGATTGCTGCAGCAGAACCTGTTTTGCCCAGTCATTTACAAAACACATGAAACCATCTTCTCCAGTGACAGTCAACAGCAGCACAACTCCAGTCTCTCCTTCCTTACATATTTAGCACTACAAAAGTAGGATAATTTTTCAGTTAGTCTTGTGCTAAAATCTAAGCAAACCCAAGCAGGATCAAAACCATATCCTGACCAAAACTACATATTTTCTTTTCTATCTGCAGATCTACAGTTGTTCTTCAGAACCTGTAACTATATTCTGCAACCATTTAAAAAGCAGATTAGACTCAGACTTCACGAAATATCCTACCTGTTTATTTGTTACACTGCTCATATTAGTGTAAATCCATAGGATTCAACCAAGTTTTGCTGGGTATAAATATCATTGACCTGGTCTGAAGCTTGGGAGGCAGGTTCAAATGCTTTCTTCTGCCAGGCTTCAGCTCTCTATGACCTGTGAATCACTTGGTTTCTTTGGCAAAACCTTTTGTAACCTGAGTTGATGGACCTCAGGAGTGAAGGTGGACATGAGCTCTACCACTTCACACTTAGTTTCTTTTTCTGGCAAGGTTTTTTCCTTTCTGTCATGTCAGCTGGGTTTCACAGTGCCTTTAATCCCTTATATCTTTGTGGCAGACCTTGTCAGGAAACATCAGGATAGCAGCCTTGTGGATTTTGTTGGCCATAACATCATAGCAAGGTAGGCAAACTAGAGAAGGAAACTGCTGGGGCAGCCACAAAGAACTTTCCCATACATAGTTTCTGAGGAAAGTCCAAAAATTAACCATTATGGACAGACTTTTCTTCCTCTTACCCGCAGATTGCTGCTGCACAGTGTAAATATGGCTTCTGGGTTTCACCTTCCATAATGTGAACTGGGTGTAACAGTTCTCCCCTGTGGCACTCACTTGTTTTGAAAACAAATTAATTGTAAAGTTGGAAATCTCTGGACAGTGTGGATAACATGCTTTAGATGGATATAACACCTGAAGACCTCTGTAGTTTCTCATGCAATAAAGCAAGAGCTCAGCATCGGCTGAAAGACCTACTCTAGTACACAAGCAAGAGGCATGGTCAGCATTATACGTAGTCAAGAGAAAACAGGCAGAGTAAAATGTATTTGCATAAAACTTCTACATATAGATCAGGTTTTATGAAAGAAAATTAATAAGAAGTCAGTAATTCCTACTTACAGAAGACAAAGATATGTTTTTTCCTCGTTTGTTGGAGGGGTACATTCTACTGACTGGCACAGCGCGAAGTTACAAACACCAGCAGATGCGTATCACTCAGGTTCTTTTCATCAGCCTGTTAGATCAAAAGAACTCTTACAAAAGGTGTCCTGAGCCCGAAGTGAGGACAAGTAAAAATCTCTTGACTAAATGCAGCATGTGTCAACCTGGACACCCTTTGACCCACCAGGTTATTTCTACTTCTGGCACTAAGAATCCCAAAGAGGATACTTCATCTGTGTATTTTCTTTTTAATGGAAAGTTGGAGCCATATCTGACATCAGAAGTAATTACTCATTGTATCAATAATTGTGAAGGGTTGTATGCAGATCACAGATGGCCTGTGGGGAACAGCAGGCATAGACAGAATGGTCCAGGTGCTATTTGATGTTGGTAGAAGATAGAGCCATCTTCCAGCTTGGCACAAAAGAGACGTTTTTTTAAGATTACAGCAGTGCAAAGGTGAGCTTTCATATGCTCCTGCATCTGACCTATGCTTTCTAAAAACCACCTGTATCTCAGGATCTAGCCAAAAATCTGAAGTGATAAAATCTGAAGTGATATGGGCTGTTGCCTTTTTTTTTTTCCTACAGACTTTCCTGACAAGTATTTTTCCAAAGGTAAATGCATTTAACAACTTTCCAGTGGAAACTAGTTTTTCTAGTTGAAAATAAAAGCAGATGCCCAATTTTTCCAGTGTTTTGAGCAGGAACTTCGTTTAAGGTACAGTGGTCAAAACAGGAATCTTTTCTTTCACTGAAGAAAAGAATGCCAGGTTTATTTTTTTTCCCTCTTTTGTCCTTTCCTATTCTTTTTTTGAACACATTTTTTGAAGGGAAAAAAAAAAAAAGATCAAACAAAAGACTTTTTTTCCCCTTGAGAGAAAAAAAATGGTACCAGCACTCCTTACTTCTTAAAAGAAGTCCAAAAGATGTACTTAAATACATGAGGTTTTTGTTCCTCAGTGTAAAGACTGAGTCTGTGGAAGTTGCAGTGAAAACCTGCCAAAGAACCTTCTAAGACTGCAAAATCAGATTCACTGATCACTTCCTTTTAAGTGTATCTGGCGACCAGTACTATTTTTATGACTCAGAAAACTGATTTCTATGTAAGTCTATAACTATTAGGCACTTAAAATCCCCTAGTATGAGATGGCCTGCTATGAGATACAGAGCTGCTTCTGACTGCAGTATTAAATATTTCTTTTGAGCCACTGAATTGGTAGAACCTTGAGTAGATCAACTTGAGACTGCAGCATCAATGAGCTCCAAGTTGTTTTAACTGAGGAATTTTACACTCAAGTTTGCAAAATTATGTATTGAAAACTTAAGGGGGTAATTAATAAGCTTACAAATAATAATAGGCTAATAGCTTGCTTGCAAGTCAGTGGGATTTAAACATAATAAAGAACTGTGCTGAAATTCTAAACTCTCCTGGGAAGCCAGTCTGCAACATGACTAGAAGTACCAAAAATGGGATTCATAGCAGGGTGGAAGTGGCCCAATTCCCTTTGAAGTAATGAAGAAGCCATTTCATTAGAGTTCAACATGGTCCAGCACCATCTATCATTACGTATTAATACAGGATAATATCATCAGAAGGGATTTTTTCTCCCGCTCCCCTTTAGTGCACAGAAGAGCTCAGTCTGAATTGTGGTGACCATCTTGGTGGTCAGTGCTTGGTCTGACTGCCAATATATCCCAGAAGCAAAACCACTGTGCTCATGCCCGAAAATTCCTGCCTCTATCCTTGCACTGACTTCTCATGCATGTCAGAAGAACTTCTAGGGGCATAGGCACTGCTTCTTAGAGGTACAGTAACTAATCTCTATGATCTTTTTCTCCAGAAATCTGTAGAAGACCTCTGCTTTTCTAGGCACGGGTAGAAACATGGGAAGGTAATGGAAGGCTATTCACAATTCCAGTCATGTAGCCTGTTTCTCCATCACTCTAAAAGAAGCAGAACTGGATTTCTCACAGCTAGTCCAGGTTGTCAAGCCTCTTAGGTGAGATGAAAGCCTCTCATAAACTGAGGTGAAAATAAGGAGTAACTTCCAGATAAGAGTAATAGTAACTCTAGTGAAGATGACTATGTATGCTGCTGCAGCAAGAATGCACAGGCAGGAATTAGGAAAGAGTTAAAACAGAGTTTCCACAGGTGATTTCAGGAGGATTTACATGATCATGTAGCCTACACTGTCAACTAGTGAACACTCAAAAGAGAATTGCGGTTGTTTGATTTTCTATGGGCTGTTGCCCTTGGGACTTTGCAGCTCCTTGCAATGTTCTCTTGGCTTTGACTGCAAAGACAGTAGCTCTTGGAGTGCCATCACTAGTAAGGTGAGCAGGATTTACTATGCCTTAAAGTAATTACATGCAGCTTCCAATTCAATGAGTTCAGTGGTAACAAAAGTTCAACAAAATATTGTTTTACAGGAACACATGTTCATGTGGTGCAATGTTGCAGTCAGAACTGTGAAAATACATTTTCTAATGTGTGCTGGGAATTCATTTTCATGACATGGGAGTGTAGGCCCCCTGAATTTCCCCACACAATCAGAGTATATGACATCAAGTACCACTTCTGGAAGGAACCTGTTAGGTTAGTCAGTGCCAAAAAAAGCCACTCATCAGTAGTGTGACTGTTGCAATTTGTGAGCTGTGCTCACTGTCCTCTAGACTTTGATTTAAGAGCATTATGAAACTATGTAATTTTGGTGTAGTCTTTTTATTCCCATGGTAATTTATGTCTGTGGGTAAGCATTTTATTTTATCTGAGCCACGGTGCCAGAGTTATTTTCTGAAGCTTCTGAGTTTCCCTTTGATGCCATTGAAATTAAAACCAGAGCTGCAGATAGTACCCATGCTGTTTGCCACAGAGTCAGAGGTTAGAATGCATTTGCTGCTATTTATTGTGGCTCATCGACTGCAATAGTTACTGCTCCTCTTCTCATCGCTGATACAAAAATATTAATAACAGACAACTCAGGAGTGGCATATAACTGACTTTGTCAGTCACCATCAGCATTATAAAAAACACATTACACAAGTATCAGCAAATCTCTCCCTGCTGTAGTAATCTTACTTGCCTTGGGAAAATTTTTAATTAAAAAGACGAATTCCAACCTTAAATATTTTATTATTTAGACAAACAATTTGCATCTTTAGTTATTAAACAATAAAAGATGTCTCTGAGTTTGCTATGTATAGACAGTGTGAAATGTTAAAAAGTACAATGTTCAGTATCGATTTGTATCTAAAATACCTCAAATTTTCCAATCTGCACATAAACAGCTAATCATGTAAAGAGCTAGACTGCATATTTTTAACTACTACTTAAAAATTATATCTGACTTTTCTTTCTGTCTACTTGGCGTATCCTCACCCAAACCTAGGGCTGAAATGGGCATGAGGAAGTGATGGTTTTGTTCCAAGATTTTTATCAGGAGAACATTTGGTGACACTTATTAATAGACAATACTGACCACTCACCATGAACTCCTCTAAAGGCAGGTCTGCAACGTGATTCAAGGTTGAGCAGCTATGAGCTAGGACCATTACCGACATGTTCATAATATCCTGGTCTTCATCACCAAGTGTTGCCTCTCTGAAACACCTTAGCTTGTATTTGCTTGAGCGTAGAGCAGAGTAAAACTATTCCTTCAGCCCCATGCTATGCTCCTTATGGCACAGGAAACTTTGCAGTCTCTGTCAACTACAGGTGGGGGAGATTATGTAAATGTTTACTTTGGTATTTCAGTTCATTTGCACCGATTTATTTGAAAGAAATCAGAAGGTCGTGTTTCTGAGTCTATACCCCGATTTCGCCCAGTGGATGACTTCCACTCCTCAACGTTTCTTGGAGAATTCCATGCAGGTTTTGGCAGGAGAAGGACTTCTCCTGTTATACAGGATGTCTTTGGTGCTCTGATCCTCTGCCTGGAGAGAGGCACTAGTGCTTTCCCTCACGGAGATCACATTACACCTGGGGACCCATACGATCTGTGCAACTGCATGGCATGGCCCCACAGACCAATAAAGGTCCACAAACCACAGCCAGGAAACGTCGCTCTGGGATGTAGCTATGAACAGTTGCCAGGAAAGGAAATAAAATGTGGATAGAGAGGTAAGTCCAAGATTTATGGAAGTGGTTTTTAACATCCCTGTTCTCAGAAGCCTCCACCATCTAGCCCCAGTCTTTTACTTCCCAAAGGTTAGTCAGAACGGAGTTTATGCGATGAACTGCAAACAGAAAAAGTAAAGCACGCACATCGGAAAATTAATTTGAAAATTAAGAACAAATGAACACTCTAAAATAATATATAATTAGCCCTTTTTAATTACCACTTCACTACCATTTAGAAAAAGGTGATGGAGGTTCAATAAAATGAGATGCTTTTATTCAACACTTGTCAAATTCATTTATATACTCAAATTCTCTTTAATAATACCATGATACAGTACAGGTCTCTTTTACCCAAATTTTAGAATGTATCTTTGTAATAGTTATCTGAGATTGCAAGTACTGTTGCAAAATTCTGATAAATTCTGGAATAGATTATTATTATTAGAGAAAAAGAGTCATTTCATTACTTGCCATGACTCTGATTATGCATCCCACAATGCAGTTAGAAGACAGACATGCTCTTTCCTTTTAAAAAAGAAAAGAAAAAGAGCCCTCAGACCACTATACTAGATATCCCATTTCTCTAGCAAGAATATACTATCTGCAGCAAATCTGCTTCCAACATAATCTTTTGTTGCTCTTAATTATCTAAAACATCCAAGGCAAAAGCTTCTGCCGTCTCTCCATCATTGCAGAGGCATGAATATTTTCAATACCTCATGTACTTTAACTCCACTAATATGCAATATCAGCCCTGTCTCTTCCATCTGAGAATACTCTATCACATCCTTTGATGGCGAGCACCACAGACGCTATTTACCTAGGCTGTGTTCTGTTGTCTTTACACCTAATCTTGACTGAGGTTTCAATAGCAGGATCTTGTAATAAATCTCCCTTCCTGAAGGAAAAAAAAAGCTGCACCTACAGGCATTGAAGTGAATGACTCTTGATACCAGTCATGAACTTAGATATGTTGCACCGCTTCTAAGCCTAATAATTTGCCTGTGATCGGCCTTAATAAAAATTTCACTTCAGCTCAATGTACAAATATGTATTTACCGTACAGCTATCTATACATGATAATATAATATAAACACACCCAGTCAGTGCACAGAAAAATGTTATAGCTAAAAGAATTCAAATAAGGTTTTTCTTACTGTTTTTCTAGGACGGTCAGTCTTTAGCGCTTCTGCTTAAAGATTCCAGGAAAGGGAAACATCAATTCAATTCTGTGCACTGACTGCTACCTTTCAATTTCTCATCAGGGCTGTCTACTACATTAAAACCGGGAGTAGATGTCAGTAGACCAGGATGATTACAATAAAATTTGAATATTTTTTTTTCCAGGAACTCAGGTTTCGCATCTTTCTGATGCATCTTAATAGTTCCTGTTTTGCTGATGACTTACATATAGCTATGATTCAAATACAGCTAAAATTGAAAATATCATTAAATGCTTTGTTATTTTGTTATTTGGCTTTTTGNTCAGGTTTCGCATCTTTCTGATGCATCTTAATAGTTCCTGTTTTGCTGATGACTTACATATAGCTATGATTCAAATACAGCTAAAATGGAAAATATCATTAAATTTTTTGTTATTTGTTTTGTTGTTTTTTTTTAATTTGCATTTAGTTTCTGAACTGGTTTTGATCTATGATGTTTTCATAAACAGACTAAGACTGATAACTGTAACAATCTGCACATTCCTGAGGATAGATCACAAAGAATTTCTTCATTTGGAAAATGCCAAAAACCAGTAAGGCTAATTTTGCCTGTCCAACAGCATATACCCAACCTAACAACATTGTGCCATTATAACAAACATCATTTCATTAGGCTGCCAAATTTGCCACAAACAAATTTTATCCAACTTTTTCAAGGTTTTTATAGACTTAATGTCGTATTTGCACATGCAGACCATGCGTATGGTTACCAACTGATAACAGAACTAGTAGCATTCATTAAGTATTGCTATAAATCTCTCCACTGAAACAGCAATAATATCGCCTTCCAGCAACCACAATAAATGTAATGCTTAATCTCTCTCTGTGATATTGTATAACTCTAGCCTGCAGCGAGACTTCCACTGTAGGTGGTACTGGAGAGGATAAGTCTGCAGTGACAGCACATGATGTGTTCCTCTTTTCCAGTACGCAGAAGTTCATGAGTTTGAAAGACTGAATTTTTTTCCATTTCGAGAGAGAAGCCAGGATTTAGAGGGGAGTAAGAAGGGAAAGCAAATGAAAATGCTCTAAGTGGTACAATACCACTCTAAGCATGAACCCCATGTATTTTTTGAGATATTTCCCCCCACCTCTACAGATGCATATTTGATCTACGTCCCTTGAAACTTCACTTTATACTCATCTTTGTGGTCCTTTGTAGCTCACTTTGTAGCTTTACCCGTCTCCAGCACAGTGAACGATATAACTACCAAAGCAGGTTTTGTGGGAATTCACCAGCAGTGGCTGATTTTGACCAAGGGAATAACAAAGACACACAAAAGTCTTTTCTTCATGAAAGTTTTCAGTGCCAGCTTCAGATCATAGAAGTCTAGCAGCGTCAGAACAATATTCAATACTTCTGGGGACACTCATCCACAGAAAACACCTTCCTTTTTTAAAATGTCTATCCATTGTCCGTCGCTACAGTCCCCATTTCCCAAACATTCCTATTTCTCACCATTAGCTATCTAAGCACCACCTTTGCTGCAAGCGGACACGAAAGCACCTCAGTGTGGTGCATCCCTGTGGCAGGTGGGATTGTCCCATGGGTAGAGGGATCCACACAGAGGAGCTTCCAGCACCAGCCTCTGAACGGCATGAGGCTGTGCGAGATGGCTTATCGCTAAAGGAAAGGCCAACTCCCGTAACGTTCCCCCCCGCCATGGGGATAAGGCGAGGAGGAAAACAGAGGTAGAGAGGAGTGGCACCCAGCGTCCTTGCAGGACAAGGGCCACCTCGTTGGGGCAGGCCACGTGCACCCATATAAACTCTGCTCTTTGAGAAGCAGCAGCACTCGCCGCAGGCTCCTGCCTGCTGCGTGCTGAAGCCTGTGTGACAGCCAGCTGAGGACCCAGCCGAGGCCTCCGGCTGGCAACCCGTGCCCTCCCGGAGCAGGGGCTGTCACAGTTGCTTGCTCCCCCTCCCCAGCACTCCCCGGAATGTCAGGCTGTAATCCTGCCCTGATGTTTTGAGCCTCTGAAAGCAAAGCTTCCTACCTTCTGCTTTGCTATTACCATAGGTATGTAGCACAGGGCTGGATTTGACCTAAATTTGATTTATTCATTTTTCCAATGCTTTACAGGGTACTTAAGCCCTAGGTCAGCAGAGCACTTAATCACATGCTTAACCTTAAGCACATGCTTAAGTGCTTAATCAGGGCCTAGCTGCTATATAAAGCACAAAGCTATGACTCAATTTGAAGCAACTGAGTTGAAAAATTGAGACACCCCCCCATTCTCATTTGCTTACCTTGATACACATGTATAAGACGAATTATTAATATTAACTATGCTTAAATATATTTTGGGCGGAAGCCTAATTGTTCACAATACAATATAGACCCATCTGAATATTGGGGTCCCCATAGGATTTGTGGCTATTAAGATAATTATGCTCCCAGATGCAGAAAGTGACACCCTTTCATAATGTAACTGTTGCTGTATATTAATATTCTCTTAATTGTAATTATAACCCTAATAAGAAAAAAAAAATGGGGGGGCTATCTTTAAAGCTAAACTCAAAATGAGCAATTCACACGTAATACAAAGATACCACTTAGAGCAAGATGCACCCATATGCACTCTACAACTACATATGCAATTTCAAGATTACTATTTTAAAATGTGTACTGCATCCTTATCTAACTTGTCCAGTAGGTGCAATTATTTGTAGAATTTGTTCTACAGTTCTGCAGAAAATTTTCCTTTTGCTCAAACAGTCCAGACTTGCCTCTGCTGTGATTTTCTTCTGACTAAACATCCTCTGAAACATTTTTTTGATGCTTCCCAGAATTACTGGCACTCTGATTACAATATCCTGTTGGATGGATACCATGAAAGCTGCTAGCTTTGGTAACTGTATCTAAAATGTACAGAATGTCATATAAAGCAGTTGGGGGGGGGAGTGTCTTTAAACCAATAATAATTTTCTGTAAACTGGGAATGTTTGTCAACATAATTCTTTTTCATATTACTGTCTTCGCTTATGCTTAACAGGAACATTACACCACACATATTTTATACCAGTATTAATTAGGAATTATTGTCTTCTGTAGGACTGATAAGAATCTGTCATATTTATTTTTATTCATTAAAAAAAAAAAAAGCATTTAGATATAACTTCAGCCACACTAAGACCCAGTTAATGTAATTAAGTCTCAGCTTCTCTGGTGAAATCTTCAGTTCTGCATGAATACAATAAACCACTTCAAAATATTTTGCACTACTGCTCCATCAATGAAGCATATCCTCAGCATCCAAAAAGGGCACACAGTACCATTTCTCTATGTATTATATAACTGTATTTGCTCTTTTTCCCTTGGAAAGTAAGAGAATGAGACAGCAGTATCCCAAACAGTCATTCACACTAGAAAAGTTGTCCCCTCCTGACCTTCCGCCAATTTAACTGGTTGTTCCAGGGTGCAATTAGCCTCTCCTAAATTCTGGTAAAATCCATTCCACTGCAATAGGATGATTACTTTATCTCTCTAATCACACAACAAGGAACTTGATGAGAAACTGCCATGAAAACAACCATGTCCTGCCTGTTGCAGAGCAAAAAACACATGGTCACTTCCCAACCTGACACTGTATTTCCTCTCTTTGGCTTCTTGCTACACCCATTAACTGGGGCTTCCCAGAAAGGACCACCACTCTTAGCTATCCTTGAATCAGTACATCTCAGCAGCCTTGGGGCTTCCTAAGACGTATTATGGTTTCTCATCTGAACATGGCCAGGAGAATCGTATTCAAATGGAGCAGAAACATGAAGAATGACAGAGGAGTGCCGTCTTCTGACATAAACCGCCGCTGGGAAGTGGCCAAGGGATGAGGGAGTTTGAGGGACAGCCACGAGGCCCTTCTTCAGGATCTAGCCCAGAGTCAAGCCCACAGGTTTCTAGCAGAAGATGAAGTTGGAGGGCTTTTGTTGTCTGCCATAACGTTTCCATACATTTTTATTTTAAAAACAACCTTGAAAATTATTCCATTCTTGCCTTGCTACATCCTGTGCTGTGGAGTTACTTCTGATGTGTAATAGTGTTAAATAAAATCATACTCTATTTGGGGGCTGGGGAAATCAATGATTTCTATTACAGGATTGGAGCACGCTTTACTTCCATCCATTATATTCTCGGCACAGCAATAGCAGGCTCTCAGTTAGGAGATGAACCCCAACCACTTATTAGTTCATGGCTGGAAGCCATCAGCTCCACATTATACAAAATCCCTGATTCATCACTGCCTCACTCCATCCTCACACCTTTCAACTCACGCATCTGAGGTAAATACAAAGTAAAGCAGTGGGAAATCAGCACCATAGTTTCCACAGTGAGTTTTACTGCATTTTACTGCCTTCTTTTCATTCTTTCAAATCCTTAAAAAAAAAAACAAAAAACCAAACCAACTATTTTCTTGCAGGTTTTTTCCTTCAAAGATAATAGCACAGACTTCAACAATATCTCTGCCAAAAAGGAAAACTCCTTGAACCTTGACTTTCTGTCCTACTACACATAATGAGACAACTACTTAAACTGCATTTAAAAAGTGCTGAGTAGATGAACTCAATGCCTAATGATGTTACTCAGCTTGTCGGCAGCTGATTGACACTAAAAGTAATAAATTAGAACAGAAAATGATTTTACAAGATCCCTGGGATGACAGACAGGCTAAGTGTAATATCCTCCATTACAGTTGTCACTAGATTTTATACAGTTCAGATCTGAACAGCCTCGGCAGGAAAGTGGAACAATTTCATGAGATAGATCTTTAGATGATGTAGTGTAGCATAAATCCTCTGAAGTTAAAGAAGCTATTCTGATTTATGTAGAGAGGGATCCAGCTCTATTTTTTTATACATATTTCTACTCAAGTATTGGAATTAAATCATTTGCTTTCCCATGCAAATCTGAGCAGAGAAAAGCAGAAACCCTGTAAGAGAGGAATGCTGAAGGCTGATGTCTTGGCTGTGTTTGTTTCTATCCCCCCTCCTCCTTTTAGAAGGACAGAAAACAGTATTTAGAGCATGGCATCACTGATTTTGTTGGCCGCCTTCATTTCAGGGAATCCCACTGTAAATCCATGGCTCTGCAGAAGCACCTTTTGAATCATTAGCATTCACTGTCAGAATCCTTTGTAACGTGTTAGGATGTGTAAAAGCAAGACAAAAGGCAAGCATGTGGATACTCCACCAAGCTCAAAAAGCCATTATGCTATTATTGTTTGAGGCTAATGAAAAGAAAGAATAAAAATGTGTATTTGAGCCCTAGCTATTGGTAAAGTCTAAATGACCGATCTCATTTTGGGGTTTGGTGTTTTTTTGCTGCTGATTTTGTAAACTTCCATTCATAAAACTTTTCATTAGAAGAAATAACAGTTTATTCCAAGCTCAAGGATGACTGTGGATGATTTTAATCCCGCTTCATTCAATGAGCTCTTCTAATGCAATGATTTTCTCCATGGAAGACCTTAACCACAGTGGCCATTTTCAGCT
>VZTM01017545.1:1609-13350 GCA_013400555.1 Jacana jacana | reverse complement strand
GCAAAAAAAAGAAAAGTGCAAAACCATAATGAAAAAAAAAAAAAAAACCAACCCAAAACCAAACAAACTTGCAACAAGCTCCATGGCTCTAGAGGTGCCACCGAGTACTGAAAACATTTCCCCTGGCTAGCAGCATATACTTCATTCCTGATTACCCCAACATTTTTTACTTTGTAGCAAAGAGTTTAAAAAATTACTTATCCAGCCAGGAGAAAACCTCCTATCCAGAAGATTATTTTTTTTAAATTCAATTTGAAAACAAAAACCAACCACCCACAGAAGCAATCCCCATTACTGATCTCAAGATTTAGACTTCACTTACTGTCTTATCACCAATCCTAGAAACATGCAAAGGAACACTTGTTCTACTGCTGCAAAAATCATCTAGGATAACGTTCTGTGGAGTGAAACAGCCTGCATCTTACTCCTCAAGCTCACATATTCAAGTGCTCGTCCTGTTACAAACTGGGGAATGGTAGCCTTGATCTAGATATAAACTGGGACTCCCCACTGGGGCTCCCACTTTCCTTCAGTGCATTTACAAAAGCTTTTAAAAATGGAAAAAACCCCACACAGTTACAAAACACAACCATTACTACCATTTCAAGAAAAGAAATGCTAATCAGTTTGCTACAAATTTCCATCACTCCTAACCATCAGCTTAGGCTACACACTCAATAGGGCAGCACAGGAGGGAAAGAAGACTAAAAATAGCTTTAGCCTTAACACTGCATTTCTTTGTGTATGTTTGAAATCATTACAGTTACTATATGCTCTGATTTTATGTAAACTAATAAATAAGCTATTCCATTAAGACTGCACGTGAAATAGAACCCGTGTTCTTGAGAGCAGATCTCCAAGTTAACTAAATCCACTTTTATAAATTGACTCACCTAGGATTTAAGGGTGAGGTTGATGAGCTAGTGGGATAAATAATAGGATACGGGTGAGGAACTGGTGGGATAACAACATTTAAGCAATGGAGTGGCAGTAAGTATTAGAAGAGTTTTTAAATTCACAAAAATAAAAACAAGTCAAACAACAACAACGTACAGAGATGACAGAGAGACAATAAGCATGTAAAGAACAAAACAAGTGATGGACAGATGTAAAGAATAATCTTCTCTATGGCCTATATTAATAAACTATTTAAAAATAAAAAGTCATGCTACTCAATAACTAATAGAGGTCATACATACATGCTTTCTAAATCTATGCACTTGAAGTCACACAAATAGAATACCTTACCCGGCAAAGCAAACTGACTTACCTCCAAATGTCTGATATCCCAGATCATAAGCATCTCTTGTAAAGTCCTCATATATAACAACTGCACCACTTGTGTCCACTTCAATTTCCTAGTAAACATCAAACCCATAAATTTTGTAAGAAAAAACACCCCCAACAAAATAATGTCATACTAAATCCAGAAAAGACAGTGCAAACCACTTCCAATAATCTGTTACTTGCTCTTTTTATCAAATATGACAATGGAAGAAACAAATTCAGTACCTAACTAGACTCAATATACAAAGACTTCAAGCTATTCATTTCTCCTTAACGTCCTGAAGTCTTTGTGAATTAGTTTCACAATCAAAATTCTCATTGTCTTCTACATAAGTATTCTGACTTCAAAATCAGAGTCTTAAATACTTAGTTGAGAACACATCAATACCTCCATTCAAAAAGAAGGAAAACAACATTCCAGTCTTTCAACATGGAACAAGCATATCCATACATGCTTAGCTCACTGATCACATTCTTACAAATTGCTGCAACTGATCTTTCCGAAGATGGGAACTAATATTTGCACTCCACCAGATAAAACCTGTTAACACTAGTTCTTATTTTATTTACCCTCTCTCCTTGATGTGTCTTATGTCTTATCCATTCTTCCTCATTGCTGTTTAGTAATCTCCCTGTCATTTTGTACTTATTTTCTCAACCCATCCAAGCAGGTCATAGGTGTATGAATTCAAGCTGACTACCTATGACAACATGAGAAGTGTTCATATGACAGCTGTCTGTGCATTACAAGAATAGGTAGGGTCTACAAATACAACTTAAAATTCAATTTTCCCAGCTATATGCACAAGCTACACCTTTTATTTGAAATCAGCACGGACCACAGACTGCCACCAAAATAAGACAGTTTTAGATAAAGTGAAGCAAAAGTACTAAATTTAGAGTAACTTACACAGTTAAGGGCTTAACTTTTATAACTTTAGCTTAATAATTACTCATCTTAAGGTATACTGTGCAGACTTCTAAAAGAATCACAAACATTTTCCAATTCTGTGAATCTTTACCTCCATAGTAGAATCCTGGAAAGATGTCTTCATGTCTATAAACATAAAACAAGGAAGAAATAAATAACACAAAAGCGCTGTCACTCTCAATTCATTTTAAGGCAGTCAGATATTTAGGGGAAAAAAATCAGCTTGTTATGTAGCTAGGACAGTCTACATCCACAGTTTGTCAGAATTTAGTAATGCTACTAAATGTAACATTATTGATCCTTACAAATATAAACTAAACACGATCACCTATAGCTATCTACAAAACAAGAAAAGTCAAGACTGAAAGGACAATATAATTTTGAGACATATTTTCATTTATACAATGCAATCATTTTATACTGATTGCATCCAACTTTCTAATGGTCATCCAGTTTTTAGTTTTCAACTATCTGATACTGCTTAGAGGATCTCTCAGTTCAAGCTTCACAAAATTGTATTAAGCCACCCAACGGTTTCTTCTCTGTCTCAAAGCCACAGGACAGGCTGATTAAAAGTGCATTCTAATAGGCGATATCTACTCCACCTCTTAAAATAACTCCAATATTATGTAGTACATTGGTCACTGGATTTTGAAGGTCAGTGAGGGGGAACAGATATTGAACTAGAAGTGCTCTGTTTGAAGGTAGCTTAGAAAAGGAGAACCTACAGAAGTGCTGAAAGCGTAAGAGCTACGAGGGAAACCTTGGAGATGGCTGGATGCGTTACTTTACAGACCCGCTTCACTGCAACCAAGCTGGTAAGTTCAGCAATAACGCTCCCTGTGCAAAAGGTGTTCTATACACCCAGTGCCTGAAATTTTTACAGCACTCTTTAAAGTTAAGGGAGCACTTCTGCAACACACCCTAGTGCAAACTACAGAATCGAAAATAAAATTTTCACATGGAAGTTTCTGCCAAGCCTGAGCATTTACCTTGCAAGCTTTGAGCTAAAGCAGTTTTAAACATTTTTGGGGGGTCATCTGAAACCTAACTGTGTAAAACACTGCAGATCCAAATTACTGTGGAAATCATAAACACACACACACACACAAAAAGAACATGACTGCCGTACATGCCACTGATAATACTTAATACTCAAGTTTACATTCCCTCAAAGCAAGTAATTTATTCAAACCTCATTAGCTTTTTTTTTCTCCAGCTTTGCCTGCACTATCAGAATTAAAAGAGTTTGTTATGGTTACAGCTGGGAGAAGGTTGACTTTGTTGCTAGCAGCTGCTGTGGTGCTATGTTTTGTATCTGGAATGAGAATAGTGTTGGTAGCACACTAATGGTTTTGGTTGTTACTAAGCGCTCTAGGCCCTTTCTGCGCCTCAGACTGCCCTGCCAACGGGGAGGCTGAGGAGACATTTGTAAGGCTCGGAGGAGAAAGGGGAGAAAGTTTGAAGTTATGGCATGTCTTCCCGCATAACCATTATGTATGATGGAGCCCTGCTTTCCTGGAGATGGCTGAACACCTGGCTGCCAGGGGAAAGCAGTGGATGAATTCCTTGTTTTGCTTTGCTTGCACGACGGGCTTTTGCTTTATTTATTAAACTGTCTTTATCTCAACCTGCGAGTTTGGGGGTTTTATTTTCTCACTTTTACTCTTTTGATTCTCTCCCCCTTTCCAATGCAGGCAGGGGAGTGAGTGAGTGGCTGCACGGTCCTAGCTGCTGACGCATGACAGGGTAGCAGGATGTCTTTAGGGAAGCTAAACAAACCAAGCACTACTAACACTCTGCAATTTATATTCCTATGTTATCCCCTGTATTTCCAGCTTTTATCCTTATTATGGAATTTCATTTACAAGGAGGAGTAATCTCTCTCTCTGACTTTCATAAATTATTCTGTAACAATTTTCACTGTTTTCTTAGCTTGCCTCCCTTTTCCTCTCTTCTTCACCCCCAATTTAGGCCTTTATTTTAGCTGCATTGCAGCTAATGCACTAATGCACTACATTTTCTATCTGTCAAAGCGTTTGGACAGCAGGTCCCAGGGAACGTTTTAAGGTTTGGGCAGCAGTGCCCAGGCTCACAGAATCATAGTATGCAAGGGCATACTTTCCATATTGCATATTTAAATATTTGTCAGGCACTATCACTTTAGGCAACCTGAGATCTGAAATTATTTTCAGTGGTGAAAATTTGCCTCCATGAAGCATCACTACAAAGTCTAAATGAAATGGTCTGCAGCAGTCCCTATTTAAACACATCAAAATACATAACTTCATTCAGAAAATAATCTTTGCAGTAGAACAGCTAGAAGAGTAAATTCATGAAATGTTGTAGAGTGCTTCAGGGGTAGAAAACGAAGTGTTACAAAACAGCACATACAGCCTTCTAAGTAAGTCCTAATGAATTTTAAAAATGAGTAACTTTAACTTAAGAATTTTGGCACTTGTTACTTACTAGGAGATTTTTTCTGGCTCAGCTTCAAAATAGGTTTTGTCATTTTGGGTTTCTTGATAAATGTGCCACCAGGTTTGTTATATGGCTGTGGTATCATCTTTCTTTTAATTCCTCTTGCAGCAACTGCTGCAGGACTGGGTTTGTTATGATAGTCAACAACAATTCCAGGTCTGTGCATTCCTCCAAAGTCTCCCATATGCTGAAAATATGCGAAATCAAGAGAATGGTATTAGTATATTAAACCAATAGAAATAAAACAATTACTTGGTACAATAAAACTGTAAACTAAATAAAACCTGCATTTTTTCTGCAGGGGGAATATAAGCTCCCAGTCTGATGATGTTTGAGTACAATGGCTTTGTGGGTGTTTGCCCAGTAGAATGATATGTACGTATAAACTGTGTTTCTGCTTATTCAGCACCATTGTCCAGACAATGAACACGTCCATCAGAGATCATACATCAGCCTAACATCTTGGCTCCTCTCTTCAGATTCTCTAGACATGTGAATTCTTCCTCTGGAGAAAAACCAGAGCTAACCAACCCAGCTTTCAACACTTCAGTCATTTGAAAAAAAATAAAATGCAAAAAAGCTTCCTTATGACAAATGATTAACAGTGATTTAGTGATTTGAAAACTGACTAAAGAAAGTTGTCCAGTGTGGAATAGTGATTAATTGAAGGAAGCTTGGTTTTGGGTTGGTTGTTGGGGGTTTTTTTTCCCCACTTATCTTCCAAAGAATTCAATAAATTCATAATTTAAAAGTTGAGTCTTGAAGGAGTGATACAAAAATATAGCAGCAACAGGAATCAAAACTCAGTTGGAAGAATAAACCTTTCTGTAACTTCTAAAATGCTGTAGAGTCATTTGTGAACACTTGTTTATGAAAGTTAGCTCTCTGAATGCATGGAATAAATGAGTAATCTGAAGAGGGAGAATTTAGGCAGCTGCAATATTTTCAAAAGTGCTAACATACTTCTCAATATTAACTCCCTTATTTAATAATAAAGGGCAAAATAGAGCACACTGAGAGGACAAGTGACCTGGATAAGCAGAAATATTTGTATTGCCATGAGAAGAGAAATAGTTAAAAGTTATCAAAGTTAAAAGAAGATAAAAAAATAACTTCAACATACTTTGTGAAAAGTATGACTTTTTTTTAAGCAAATTTTAAATGACGGACAGAATGTACCAAAGCAGGCACTTTTCTTTATCAGAAGTCCATGCACAAGATCTCCATGTTCATTTATTTCATTGAGATAGCTATAGAACTGCCTAGCATGTATTTTTATACTGTACACATATCTTTGACAGGAAGTATGCACTTGGATTATTTCAAGTACTTTTTTTTTTTTTTCAACAATCTATCTATTAAAGGTGCAATGCATTTTACATATGTTAAGTAGTTTAGCCTTTACATTCTCCTTTATTACATTAAAGACCAAAAAGATAATTTTCAAAAGCAAAACAGACAAAAAGAAAAAAGGCTACTTGGTTGTAACTGCACAAAACTTTCAGATCTAAACGAGTTCTGAAAGGATGGCATCCAAGCTTAAGAACCTAACACTTTCAGCTCCACAAGCACAGAAAGATAAAGATTAGAATCTATTTCTCATACCATGCTATGTGCTAGCAGCCATGTGCTGAACTAAAATTTTAATATGGCAACTATAGTACTCAAGAATGCTGCAAAGTAGACACTCTCAAACAAAACCAACACAATTAGGCATTTAAAAGACCCAGTAAAAAAAATCATCTTCTACACTTCAACCTACAAACAAGTTGTATGGTTTAATATTAAAGAATTGCTTTCCAAAGAAGTATGTCACTCTTAAGAAATTTAAAAGAGAAGTTACACCTAGAGGCACAGGCAGAAAAGTGTTCACTGAACTCTTTGTGCTTAAAAAAAATAAAGTATAATCAGACCTGGGATTTTAAAACCAAGATAAAGGGACACCATCAACTTAAAGCTAGTACTTCTGTCAGGGGTTTTTTTATTATTCTCTTTAATTGTATTTTTATTCCTTAGCTCATTTAACATCAAGCATTACTTCTCCAAACTGTGATCCCCTATTTTGTGTACTGTTATTCTTGCTGATTCTTGGACATAGCAGTTTTTACATCCTACACTGGACAGGAATGCACTGAAAAGAAGTTAGAATATAAAAGTCTTCACAACAAAAAGAACAGGAGTAACAGAACTAGACACACTATTTGGAAATTAATCTTAATTCTGTGAAAGGACCCGTTTTCAAGTTGATGATGCCCCTTTAACCATGCTTTAATTTTGAAAAAGAATCACTGTAACTGCTAACCACCCACCTTTGCCATTTCCTCCCCATCACCCTTCCAATACACAAGTCAGAGTAAGAATTAGGCTTAAAGGACGACTTGATGTTTGATAAAGCATGCGTTCAACCTATTAAAGAATCAGCTAAACTTTTACCTTCACAGGAAACATAAACTACTCTAACATTCACAACCTGGGTTTTGTTTGTTACTTATACATTGCACCTTTAACCTACTCAAAACTTCAAAAGGCTTTGAATTAAACTTTTTACAATATTCAAGAACTTCCCCACCAGCAGCAAAGATGCTAGTGTTTACAAGGAAAAATGCAAATCCTTTTAATCCCTTTTAGACCAAACCTATTACTTTTATCGTCACCTTTCAAACAAAAGGAGAGATTTAACAAACCTTATCATCAACTAGTCTTCTATTACTCGTAACTTTCAACAGAAAGAGGGACTGGGTTCTACTTGAAGACAGCTTCAAGGGGGTAAACAACATTGTCAACCATGATAGTTTGCTTGGACAAAAAACCCACACTGTACCGAACAGTGCATTCGTTTTAAAGCAGTGGTCTTGAAAGGGTTTAAAAGAGTGTCTAGTGAAAAGAATCTGAAAAGATTCTGTACTTACTCCTCGGCCTCGGCCTCTGCCTGTTGATGGTCCTCCAAAAGCATCATAGTTTCTGCTTCCAAATCCACTTTCAGGATAAGCAGGCGTTCCTCTCCCCCGAGAGCCTACAGGTGCAGGCTTCATATGGGGTGAAGAAAAACTGCTGTAGGAAGAGTAACTCTCTCTTCCTCTGTCCTCCATAAACCCAGGCCTCAATTTTGAACGGGAGTAAGGTGCTTCCCAGCTAGACCCGCCCTGGTTTCTACCTCCGAAAGAGTCAAGGCTATTCCGGTAGGAGTTGTCAAATCGACCACCATAACTACCTCCGAAGCGGCTTTGTTCGGGTTCATTATAACCATAGCCAGATCTGTACAGATCTCGCCCACCCAGAGAAGACCCGGAGTCGTAAGACTCATAAGGTCCAAACCTGGAAAAGTTGCACAGTGAGGAGAAAAAAAAGTAAGCTTACTAATGTTATACATTTCAAAAGACAAGTTATCAGTTGACATTTATCAACTAAAATCAATTTATTACTATACTGGTCTGTACAGTTGTGTTATTGTTTAATCTTGATTAGGGCTGGGCAAACCACACTATGACCAGATAGAAAGCTATCTGAGCCATTTTTGCTACAAACAATTCTAAAGTTCAGTAAGCCTGAACTTTGTTAACTTAAAATTTTCAGCAACATTTATTTACTAAAACATCATTAGAGCCCAGCCCTAGTCTCACAAAAATAATCACCTGCAGACATTCATAGGCTACTCAAACTCTCCTTTCTTCAAAACCACACCCTCACATTCTAACAGTTAAACAGCAGTTAAAAGGCGGCTTAGATCTGAACTGAGGGGGAAAAAAAATAATTTAGTGGTATAGTTGTGAGCTTTAAACACCCCATATTTCTGATTTAAAAGGAAAAATAAACGTGCTCTTCCATTCATATTTGTACTTTTTGGAAATTTTCTTCCCTGTAAAGTTCAGCCTCCCAGTCAGAGTTCACAACCTTCGGCGTATCCATTCCTCCCTTGCAGACCATTAAGTCTAGCAACTCAGGATTTCAAAAGTCTATCCCAATACATGCACTGTGGACACAAAAACAGTCTTGGGAATTTCAGGGTAGAGTAACTAGGAACTGAAAACTTTAGTTATTTACCAAGAGTTTGCTTTGCCTTGGTGTGTGGGATCAGGCAAGAAATCATCAATATTTGTAACCACTTGGAAGGGAAACACATTAGTGTCCCTGCAGGGTTGTAATAGGGTGATTCAGCAGGAGTTGGGAAAGACAACCCCTTGCCTACTAAAATATAAACTAGAACAGACTCAAATTACTAACAGTATCTATAGTAAACTGAATGCCTTCATTTTAAATTGTTAGTCTCAGAAGACTCAAAGCTACACAGAAAAGGACACTATCTACAGAAAGAGTCCATGCACAATATTAACATTACATGGCAAGCGACATTTCGGTGTTCAAGTAGTCATTCAACCTTAATCATATGCAGATTACTATATGGTAGGTACAGCTCATTCCTGAATCTCTGCTCAGACTTTTAAGTCAATCTTAATGCTCGTCTTTAAACATATTATACTTCACTAAAATGTTTAACAGAACCATGCAGCAAAACACAACCCTCCTCCAGCCTCCCTGCTTAGTACTGTCCGTGCCCAGTGGCACCACAGTGACTCCAAGACAAGAATCATACAGTAGTCTGGCTACAGCCAGACAAGGATTCAAGGGCGCGCACAAGAAAGTCATCAGATTATCTAAGTTTTCTTCACATTTTATTTCCTCCAAGATAGAATCTCCACTCTGAAAAGCATGCTTCTTTGAATACGATAAGACCTAAATCAAATCAGCTGATCCCTACTGTTTTTATCTGAAAGAGCAACAGGAGTAGTATCCTAGCATTAAATACACAACTTTAAGACCACTGCATCAGAATTTTTATTTTTAGACCAATCCATTTTACAAAGCAGCCCAGAACATGCACACAGTTTTGAGTGTAATTGGTACCTGCCAATGAAATAATCTGGACATGACTTTCAGATTCAATACCAAGATCATTTGAGCATTGCACAGTCAAACCAAAGAACACATACCCTAAATGTTCCTTGAAAACGGAATGTTGATAGATTCAGTGTAAGGCACTAAACCAGTTAGGTCTAGTCTGCTATGTCAGAAATGGTACCTCAGGCCAATCAGCTACTAATTGCTAGCCATTACCCAAAAATAGAACGGTTTCCATTTTCATTCAAAGACGCATGGTTTCACTGTCAAACTTCTCCACAAAAATGCTGATTATTAGAAGATTCTAGCTCTTACAGTTTAATATTTGCCAGTATTCATCAAACATGAAGACTCAGAACAGAAGTGTTCATAAAAAATCATAACAACATGCCTCAGGAACACTTAAGTTAAAAGACAGATTGATTTAAACTTAAATTGGATTTGATCAATTTTTGGGACAACTGAAGGATTATTTTACCTGTTACCACCACCACCACCTCCTCCACCTCCATGACTCTCCATCCCATAGGACTGGTTAAGGTAAGAGTCCATGGATCGTGGGCCACCATAGCCTCCATGCCCATAATCACGGTCCATGTCTAAAAAAAGAGCAGAAAAATGTTTATAAAGAAAGCAAGCAAGCAAGCAGTCTTATCAAGTAATCTATCTTAAATTCTTAAGTGCTTACAAACAAAATACAAAACTGCCAGTTACAAACCAATTTCAACACTGTGCTTAGGGAAGCCATGTGTCTTTGCCATCGCCCAAGCATTTCTTAACTGAAATCAAGTTCCTATTTTTCCTCCAGTAGTAGATAACTCAGGATTATTGTTCCATTAGCTGGAATTCAAAGCAAGTTAAATTATGAGAATTAAATGCAGAAGCCCGATGTAGAGGATGTCAGAAGTCAGTGGAGAATGAAGACCACTTGCCACCCTTTAATAACACACACAGCTCACAGGCATCTGCTTTCTCTATCCCATGCCACAGGAAACCTTCACCCACATTGACAGAGACCTCGGGTCAAAGTTCTAAGCTGTCATACTGCACTGCACTCTGTACACAGGCTACAGTCAAACAAGAACTTTCTCCAATCTAGCACAAATAAAAATCCACCCAAATCAGGGAAGCTGCAATTCACTAACTGTGCTAAGATAGCGGTATTTCATAGCTGAACCGCTATCACTTCATGACATCTTTATATCTTGTAATGAAGTCTGGCAAAAGAATTGGAAGTCATATGTTAAAGTTCTGGTTAAATAAACACTCAAATTCAGAGCATTAAAACAGTGCTGTACATCTGCAGAGCAAGCACAATCCACTGCCTTCCTGTAGCATAGACACTAGAATGTGTCTATGTAGAATGCTCTTCACTGGCATTCTAGTGACCAAAACTGCTTCCTGGTACCAACCAACACTAGCTTGGGGAAAATACAAAGAAAGCCTGGCACATCAAGCCTCACAGAAAAGGTAACACAGAGAAGGAAAACTCAGCGAACACAGGAAGGGAAAAAGTAAAACCAGACAGACTTTCCACTCCAACAAGAGAATATTTTAGACATTTCAAAATCTCCAAGTGTAAATCATTGACTTTTCCAGAACAGGACAACGTGGTTACTTGAAGCCTTAAGAAATGTTCCTGTTTAAAGAAACACTAAAACATAATTCTGTGTGCATGTCATTTCATGAACATAAGCACACATACTATCTCCTATCTGTACTTGCTGTCAGTTCCAGGCAGCCATGCTAATTTACCTTCTACAATCTGCTAACACAAAGAATTCTGCAAATGGTGTGAAGCTGACTGTATCACTTTTACACAGATGTTCTTAGTATGCCTGAATGGGTTCTCCAACAAACGACGCCCTCCTGCTGATTTTTTCCCCTCTTTTAACCATCATAGGTACCTTCTAAAAAAATTAAAGGGGACACTTCTGAAACAAAAAACTTTGAACATGGAAGTCATGCTGTACCTTTCCAAAATCCAAACATACAGTAAAGTATCTGCAGCAAAGCAGAATACTAAATATTTCTAAATACTAATCATGTAGCACCACACAGCATCAACCTAAACTGCAAAAATTTATTCTGCTGAGCCTTCTAATAGAAGTATCTAATATTCCACACTCTCTCTGGTGTGAGTGCA
>VZTM01017543.1:2987-15812 GCA_013400555.1 Jacana jacana | reverse complement strand
GGTAAGGAAGAACACTTCTAGATTGAAGGTATGGGAAAGCCAGCAGTAGTGTCCCTCCCTGGGTGAGAAAAGGTGCATATCATTATGATCTAAAACACAATTGTTATTATTTTGAAAGTTGCCCGAAGCACATCCTTATAGTAACTGAGGGAGTTCAGTAATACACATTTCTTTCACAGAAGATTTCAGTATGACTAGAATTAAAAATGCAGTAGAGTTCAGAGAAGTATAGTGTCATTCAGCAATGAGTTTCCCTGGTGAAGTTTATAGGAGAAATAGTCACAATATAATTAATCTGGTGGAACAGCTGGATACACAGACTGCAATTAATTTTGCTCTGAATATTAACAGTTCCACAGCAGTTGAAAAGAAATGATACCAGTCAATAGATTTTTGAATTAAGTAGGTTGTAGGCAATAAAGCAAATTATTGTTGATATTGTAAAGCCTGTTTAAATCAACTGAATTATTTCAGTAAATCCATGCACTTAAGAAATCTCTACTAGTACTCATTTATACAGCGGGAAAAAAAAAGGAGATTCACATTTCAACTTCTAACTACAGAGGCAAGAGAAGTTTTAAATAAATCATCAGACTCTTCACTCATTAAACTATACAAACACAGACTGTTTACTGTTTTGTTGTTCAGTATCTAAGTAGCATATCAGAACAGTGCATAACTAATATCCAAACAGCAGAACCTTGTTTCTTGATTATCCAGAGATATAGGCAATATCTCTTTAACAGTTTCTCTCAGGGAATATTTCTCCAATAACAGTTAGGCTTCCAAGCAGATGGTCACTGCACAAGAAACAGTTGAACAGTGGCACCCAGAGGTGAAAAGTGTACTGTTCCTAAAGAGTTCTTCCATTTGTTGTGATCTAGTTCTCATCTTTTCCTTCTGTCATTCTCATCTTTTCTGTTCTAAGTAACAAATGCCAGAAAATAAATGCTGCAACTTGGAAGAACATACTCTAGAGTTTAAAAAAGAAAGCTCCCGTTTTGTAACAACTATTATAGTTGGGAAGAAATTTTAGACACACATTTTTCCTACATATTTTCACTAACAAAAAACAGGATAAAAATAACCATGGAAAAGTAAATATTTTCAAATGCATCTCTTCAGATGGAATTCTGAAGCCACCAAGCCTTGCATTCTCCCTGGATTCGGTAGCTGGATTTATTGTGCAAGATCACAGAAACTTAAAGAGCCAAACTCAAAAGTTGTTGGATTTTAGGAAAAAGGCCTGGGATCACAGTAAGAATAGAATTATAGTTAACACAAGCTCATTAACACAAGCTGTCCATATATGTCGGATGCCTTGACTTCAGACATTTGGTAAGACTTATTGTATCATTGCCCAAAAAGCCCCCGGGGTGAGAGCACCACCTCTCTGTGATAACCTACCCAGGCTCCTTGACCAGTATCTATTTTTATATGTACATAAATGCATATATGCATGCCAGTTATTTATTTCACAGAAAATTTACTTAAATACAAAGAAATGGTGTGGCTACACAACATCAATCTAAGGAAGGCCCAATAAAATGAGGTCCATTGATTTTTAATTAAAAAGGCCATACTTCTACAATTTGCAATGAGTCTCTGTATCTTTCAGGTAGAGTGGGACTCTGTACCTGGCCTAAGCTGCAGCAAACCACTCTCTAAAGATCCCCCAAACAATTGTCCACTTAAGGAATCATAATAGGAAGAGCTTTTGTCAAACATCTGCTCAAAAGATAAGAGAAAAGAAACAGGTGGGGGGTTGCTTGAATTTTAAAGATAAGGGGGTTAAGTGGCTTGGGTGAGGTGCCCAGAATGTTTCTGTTGATTTTTCCCTAGTAACAAGTTCTTTTGTCTGATCTGCTCTTCACACTGGTTGTTATTAGTATTGCTATCATTATCATCATTGTTATAACTATTATTTATTATCATGTAAGGAGCATTGGTAATGTGGTGGGCAAAAGAGTGAAGTTCATCTTTCCATATCTGCATCTCCAGCCCAAGCACAAGGCAGGAGTTTCCATAAATTCCAGACAGAGGCAAATGTTCCTAAACCCATCTTTATGTACAGCATTTTCAGAATTGTGTTTAAACTACTATCCACACCAAATTACCAACTGAGGTCAACTTCCAACAGTTTATAGGATAGTGCATTTCTCCCCATCTGCCTTTCAGCAGGATTTTAAACAAATATTTGAAAGCACACAAGGAAAGGGATTATGGCTGTATGCAAATTATTATCCTTCCTCTCCCCCACCCCACCTTTATTTTTCCTATCTCTTTGTTGAGCTCGCCACCATTCACAGAATATTTCCTTGCAGGGGCTGCGTGGACCTGGGAGGGCCAGAGCACTGCCACTGAGCTGGGGGCACGGAGCTCAGCTCTGCTGGGCAGAACCCAACAGGCGACAATGGCATTTGCAGCACCGCCACCCCAGAATGACCGTTTTATAAGAATTGTACCGAATGGCGTTACGTTTATGACATATTTTATCTCCGGGTGACTGATCCACATCAATTCCACCGGTGGGTACGGCCGCCCCTGCAGCTCCCCCTTGTGTTCAATTCACACTCTTCTCGTACCTACAGGCTGGGAGTTGGCTACATTTTGTATTTTAGGTTCTAGTTCCCAGAAAAATGTCAGCTTAAAAGTGATCTATTCCATTTGAAACAAAAGTTACTTAAATGCATGACTGGAAATGTAAAACTTAACAACAATGTTTAGACCACAGTTCCTCTTCCAGGATTGTGCTGTAGAGAAGGAGGGGTAAAAATAAATAATATTTATTGCCAGGCAATAAATAAAAGCACCACTTTTTAATTCCATAAAAATACATTGAAAGAGGACAAACACTTTGTGTAGGGGCAGAATAGAAAATTAGTACATAGTTCCTTCTACAAAAAAGCGGAGGATTTTCTGTGTTCTATAAAAGCACAGGTATGCTGTATAGGTGAAAAAAAAAAATGCAAAACAACAAAACTAATAGAGCAAGGGAAATCAAAATATCAATCCCGTCCCTACCAATAAAAGGCACTTGGGAAAAAGTCGAAACCGAAACAAATATTCTTGCTTCAACACCTGCATGAAGGTAAGTACGGTGCAAGAGATAGGGAGAGGGATTCACCCTTCTCCTATTTATGATTTGAAGATATCCCTTTAAAATGGACTGCTTTTTAAACATCTCTCAAAGGAGAAGACATTGCCTTAACCCTTCCTGCCCTACCTGCAGCATCCAGGCTGAGGAGGCATACTTACTCGCTCCGCCCCCCAGCCCTTACACTGTTAACTAAAGAGATCCTCTCATGTTTAATTGCACGTGTTATGCCTCACAGCCCAAACATACATTTTGCTGTTTTGCAAGCTCTGCAGCTTATTCTGCTTGGCTGGGGTGATACAAGAAGAAAAGAGATATATAGCTTTGCACTGGGGGGGTTAACCACTAAAAAATTACCATTGTGAATTTTCCTTTATAATCATACGTGTTGCTTATGTACATGGCTAGGAATAAAATATTCTAAGTGTCTTTTATGCCCATCCCAAATGCCTTATCCAGAGAGCTAATGTGTAGCCCAAACCTGTACTGCTGTCAATGGAAGACGGAAAGCATTAACTGACTGCACATATCACCCATATTAATATGTGGTACAAATTTTCAGCATTTCTGGCAAACTAAATGCCAAGCAATCTAATCAATGGTCTATTTATCTCACCTAATTTGCCACCACTCGAGGGGCGTACAGTACTCTTTCCATGAAGCACAACTCTAGAACAAGCTATCCAGCCTGACGCAGCAGTTGGCAAATTTCCCCTAAATTATGACAGATTATATCCCCATTTAAAACATTGAATCTAACGTGACTGAGAATGACATTGTTCTTATTAAAAGATTTATACAGGAAGAAGACATTTAGTTTCCATTAGAAAATTTCTTCCGAGAAACCAGTTGATAAAATGGAACTGTGCAGGAGGATTACCCCAGATAAAATATCACCCATTGCATAGATAGGGCGCAGACCAGAGCTGTCTGTGCCCCACACATGCGAGGAGATCGCTTCTATTTCTGACTTCTGACTTCTGACTCCATGACTAAAAGGTTACAGAACACTTGAACAAAGTTATTTTGTTACTAATTAGAAAAACAAATTAAGCAAATATCATTACATAAAGTCTAAAATTTGAATCCACATTGGTAGATCCTCAGCCTATGCGGTACGTAAACGTATATAAGTGCATTTATTTAGTAAAATCAAATGATAGTAAATAGTCTGCTGACCATCTGATTTTAACTAACCAATACACTTATCAAAATGACAGTATTATTTTCATAGCTGCCTGAATGTAAAAATAAGTTCCAGTTGATATATAATGTTTATATTAATCCTTTTAAACATTTGCTGCCTTTCACCCCATAGGTGATCCCTGCAAAACGTGTCGAGTGATTTATTAAGGTCTGACCTAGCAAAGTGCAGAGAAGGCTCACATCCCACTGGCTTCAGGAGCAATTAAGGGCTTCTCCATGCACCTTCCAGGATCAAGCTCTGAGGATTTGGCAAAACTGGACTCCAGTGCTGTTCAGATTTTTGTACACGAACTTTATCGTGTTTTCATTTTGCACTGAGGTCACATAACAGCTGTATCCAAAACCCTCTCACTGAGCAAAATTCTTTGTTAAGTCAATATGAGTTTGAATGAGAAAGGAATGCAGGCATGAGTTGCTAGCTGCTACAGAGCAAAGATTACTTAAGAATTTCATACTATAAAGATTTTACAATCTCGACCTGAGAAAAATATAGCTACCATAGTTAACAGTAAATAAATAAAATATAGCAGAAATTATTTCCACTATAATGAGTAGTTCGCACACCTAAAACTAACATTCACCAGTCCTACCTGTGTTTCTTTCTTGAGAATTTCACTCTGCTACAAAACAACATGTAAATCAATGGAAAATATTGGAAAATGTAAATCAATAGTAATTATTTTACTAATAACAAGGAAATCCATTATTTTAATTCTTCTTGTTTGTTGTTTGCCCTTATATTCCAGAAATTTATCTTTTTTTCTTTGATATTTAAAAGCATGGGTTTAGGCAGTCTGTTAAGTAACAGTGGTCATGAAAATCCACGAGGTATTTGAAAGGATCCAAAGGATTCCTCTGCATCTGACTCAACTGATCGACTAAGTAAAATAATAACTCTTCTTAAAAAATACATACCACTTTTTACAACACAATGTAAGAGCACTCAGTATTATAATATATAATTATATATAGTCTAATTTGAACACAAGTAAAAAGATAGCCCAACATTCTTAAATTCCAGGGAAAAAAACGTGTTGTTCTTTCAGTTGTGTCTTTGCTAACAGTTTGGAAGCATCCATTGTATTACTACTGCAGTGTTATTGAGCTAGTTTTATTAAGGCAAATTTATAGCAATGTTAGAAATTAATACCACTCTTATTTCCTCCACTGCCTGGCTTTATTGAATGCCATGGGGCATATTAATCAGTAAAGCCAAGTAGTGCATGAAATAAAAGTATAAATTAACCTGTAACATGAATGTAAAAAGGGGCTTAATAAAATAGAAATAAATAACACTTTAATGATAATCAACCCCGCCTGGCTTAACCAAGCACATAGTGTAATAATGCTAAATATAAAAAAAAAAAAAAAATAAAAAAAAAAAGTAGTTAAATAAAGTTTAAATCACAGTGCAAACAACGTAATTTACAAAGTAATACTTAATTCACTGTATTGTTTAAACACACATAAGATTGTACAAAAAAAATACTCCTCTATCCTAACACTTCTTCATGTAAAATTCCTGTCCACTTTGGGAGCAGGCCCAAGGCACAATGACTATGTATATGAGAAGGATTTCAGAACAACTTTGCATTCTAAGAGTCAATGCATTTAGACATATCTAAAAAATGAGTCTTTGCATAGTATACTTTGCATGCACCCAAAATGTATCTCCAAATATCAGCTAAAACCAGAACAGTCCCTTCAAGCCAATTTCGCACAGGTGAACTGCACACAATGTGTATGTGATTTATTAAGGGTTTGACCTTGCAAGTGTGTGAAGTCATTTTAACCTGTCCTTAAATTTACGTTGTGGTTTTTCCAAAGACAGTGTCTTCTGTGACATAATAGAAGGGGTTTTTGGAGGGGGGGTGGAAAGTCTTCTCTCCAGGGTTCAAAAAAACTCTGTCCAAAGAATTACTCCCAGTACAGAAACATATATGCAATTCTTTGCCAAAACAAAGCTAATTTTGTAATTGTAAAACAATAGACAGCTTAGCTTTTCTTTGCAGTTACGACACTTTCAGAGCACAAACATTTGGCCATGTTGTCATATATAATAAACACCTATATGAGAATACATGTATTTGCAAAAATGGGGGGGAGGAATGGCCAAAACCTGTAAGTACATAAAACCTGAATGTGTATGCTCCCTCTGCTGGCTCTGCTGCAGAAGTTAACTATGGAACTCACCTGTTGTAATAGCTCTGCTGCTAACACTGACACAAACCTGTAACAGCTTTGCTAGAAACACCAGGAAACAAGAAGAAAGATAAGGTGAGAAATTCTGCACGAGTGACTTCGCACATAACAATATAAACATGATTCTAAAGCAAAGGCTATACAATACGAATGTATAGTATATCAGAAATGCATTGGAGTTCACTGCATCACAGGTGTGAGATGGTTATGGAGACATACTAATATCAAACATAGCCAACATTTAAAAGATACTGAGAGCCATGCTTGAGACGCTGTTTGGGTGTGCCTGTACTGTTGCAACCAGAATTAATGTAAACTTTTCACATTTGCAAAGGGTTGTAGACTGGGTATATTCAAGCACATCTGGAGTCCAGTAGGAATGGTTAAGGATCTTATTTTCCAGACAATGTAATGGCACCGAACAGGAGGCAAGCTTAACATTTAGCCCAAGTGAGGTCCCCATACTCTTGGATGATGTTTGCTGGGAGCTCTGTCAGCTAATGAGTTGAACCATCTGTAGCAGTTTCCTGACAGATGTGGCCAACTCCCGGACTGGGCTGCTTCATCCTCTGGCACAGAGCTCTGAGGAGGGCTCCGGTGGCAGCGTTCTGTGGGAAGGGCAGAAAATGCTGCCACCAGCTACTCAAAAGTGGTATCTCTTTCTACATGATAATGCAGCATTTTTTGCCAAAGGGCCTTCCAAACACATTCCTTCTGACTTCTAAAATATCACAAATCTTTTTTCCCCCTTCATCAGCCATGGTACCAAATGCAGGCCCAACACAACAACAGTGGATGGAAAGGAATTACATGACAACTCTATTTAGGCAGGTTTTCTTTTTTTTTTTTTAAACCAATGTTTAAAATCTGGATTATTCTCAGTCTACTGAGCTTAATTTATTACACAGATTTTTAAATGCATAAATTTCAGAGAGTTTTTATCAGAATGCACAATGGTATCCACTTTATATATTATCACAGTGCTAGTACAGTGAGACTTGAGGAGGCCCTGGGCAACCTGGTCTAGTTGGGGATGTCCCTGCTGACTGCAGGGCGGTCAGATGACTAGATGACCCTAGAGGCCCTTCTGGCCTGGACCATCCTATGATTCTATTATAAGACACATTCTACAGTAGTAAAGAAAGCAAATTATTAAACTGATATCTGATCCAGTAAACACGTGGAAAATAAACTTTAAAATAAGTTTTTTAAAGTTTGTTGGGGTTTTTTTAAGTCCTTTTTTATAAATCCTGTCTTCTGCATGAACTATTCATTTTGGACAAGAAACACATTTGGAGTATAATACTATATTCATTTTGGACAAGAAACACATTTGGAGTATAATAGCTAAAGTACTGCCAATCCAAAGGGATATTTCAACTTCATTAATATGGTCACTGTGTTTAGATCATTGAACTCCACATTATTTTGTTTGGAAGTCAAATACCTTGACAATTTAAGCTCAGTGCTGACAGCATTATAGCCATTAGCCTGAATAAGCGACATTTTTTAAAATAACCATAGAGTTTCAATAAAATAAAACAAAATAAGAAATTACACCATTAATATGGCATTTTATTTACATACCAATACAATGTTTATGGACAGCTGTTGAATTTAAAGCACCAACAAAAGAAAACTGAAGCTGGAGAATGCCATGTGTTGGTCTCAAATTCAAAATGTTCAACTAATTTTCCACGACTGGGCAACACACGATAAGTCATTTGAAAAACTAAAACCTTATTGAATCAACAGTTATGTAGATGTCAAGAGACTACAATTCACAGAATTTCCCAAATCATTTAAGTAATAAATCAAGAAAGAGTGTGAAAGATGTTATAAAACCCATAGCTAAAAGAAATCAGTTAAGATTCATACTTGCATTTTAACATTTTAAGAGTGTAGGTTTTTTTCACTTAAATATTCCATGATTTTAAAAGAAATCAGCTGTATTGAAACAGCCCATGGAAAAATCAGAAAGTGTACATCTGTCACAAACATCTTCCCATTGTCTATTGGAAATGCACCAAAATGAAGTGTGATGAAAATATGACAGTATGTTCCAAGTAGTTACATGCAGTGAAATAAGCAAACGTCATGGGCTCCTGGAATTCTTTCACACCTATTAGAATACAGTTTATTTTAATAGCCAAAGACTAATTCTTGTATAGGTTAATATTTCAAGCATCTGTTTAAAATAAATTGCTTGTGTGCCTAGAACAGTTGATTAAATATTATATAAAAGTAATTCCATTTTCTTTATTCTCCTGGATTAGAAAGATCCCTGTATTTTTACACCAGTGCAGTCACATGCATTAGACTGGAAGTAAGACTGTGACAGCTCTGCTTACTGCCTCCAGCTGTCACTAACACTAGATCTATCTTCACAAATATTATTACAAGTGTGTTCATCTGAGGTGTCCTTATTCACAATAGCTGACCTTCATGGCTATGTCTGACATTTAAAAAGAAAAGTTCTGCTTTACAAGCTTCAGTGTGCCTCCAGTTATAAATTACCAGTAGAGTATTAGTAATAATAATTGATTTTAGCAGTAAGTAATAGAGTTATAAACAGCTCCTACTGTTTAATGAAAAAAATGCTTCATCTTCTGGTTTTATTTATTAGTATTCAAGAGCCTTCCACAACCTCAGTGAGATCAGTTATTGCTTAATTAAACTAGAAAAGATGGCCTGTCAATGACTCTTTGTTAAAAAAAAAAAAAAGAAATATTGTTTTTTACATTTTTTTTACAAATGTTCTTAGGGTTTGCCTATTTTTGCTTTCTGTTGTGAGCTTATTTGAATACAGATAATGCATAGGAATAATGAATTGTTTGAATTTTCCTTACATGTTAATAAAATACAGGATTTTCGTCTTAGTGTGGTGCATCAGTTACAAGTAAATATAATCAATGAATAGTTTTACCCTGTATTGGCCACACTAGAGCTCTTCTTGCTGTTCACAAGGGAATCAATTGCAGAAACCATCTCAGCATCTGTTTGCTCACAACTAAGCTCTACTGCATTTTTAATGAAAGCCTGCTTTCTAGCAAAGTAAAAGAGCACCTACAGATTCAGAATGTGTAAGAACTGATGTTCACACAAAAGAAACTGAGCACTAAAAGACTTCACTGGGAAATGGCCTGATGAATGATGGAATTACTCCATCAAGAGTGGCAGGAAGGTTTCAAATAAACAATATCCAATTAAAATCCGGCTGGGAAATGATAGCTGGCTTTATTTTGCCTCTTTTGTCACAAAGTAGTGATAACTGACAAATAAAACTTAACATCACCTTATCATGACGCAAATAAAAATATACTGTACACTTCCATAAATGTCACGCCTGAGAGGCTGTCTATCATCTCTCACCACTAGCTGGCACCATAGCTTTAAAAATGCAGTGATGTGGCTCGTTTATATCTTACTAATTAACAAGCCAGCTACCTAATTTTGAACAGAAAACAATTAGTCAAAGCAAACAAGAAATATTTGGGGCTATAAACAAAAATGAGTCTAAAAGCAATATTCTCAATGATGACTGGTAACATAGAGAGGGAAATGGGTAATAGTTAACAGACTCGGGGCCTGATTTTATTAGATGAAAATAAACAGTAGTGTGCACAGATGGGAGAGTCTGATATTTTTGCTACTGGCTAAGAGATAGTAGAGGTCAATATCTTGGATTATGAAGAGGATGAACCCCAATAAACCGCCTCCCTTACTGGTCTTTTTATCCCAAATAAACACAGAGGCCACTTCAGGTTCATTCCCAAAGCAGCAGCTTTATTGCACCGGCTAATAAATTTCACAGAGCCTGTCTCCTTCTCTGGCTTCCCTTTTCTCATTAGAGCCTGCTGCTTTCATTGTCTGCTGGCTGGATACAGACACCCTAAGAGGAAGGGACTCGGTTCCATTCTCTGACGGCAGCGATTCTGACATTGCAATAGACTTCACTGTCACGTTCTGCTCTGATTCTTTCAGACGAGTGACTATGGGCTGACCGGTCACACGCATTGGCACACACACACCCCCACATCCAGACACACACAGAGTTCAAAGCAGGGGAATTACAAGCTAATCAGCTACTGCTCAACCTCAGACACAAAACAGCCTTGAAACTAAAATTCAGGCAACTGTTGCCAACCAGCAATGTATTTACAGGTTGGGCAAAAAACCCCATAAATGTTCACATATTACCAATGACAGAGCACTGTTGATGTACAAATACATGATATCTATGGTTGATCTGTCAGCTGTGGTCTGAAGAGACACTAAAATACTTCTATAATGTAAGAAAATCTTCCCTAAAAATAAATTATAGCTTTCTCCCATTATAGGGCAGGGTCTCTGCAGCTGTCCAAAGTCACTCTGAAAGCTGGGACATACAGACAAGATTTCTGTATCAGTAATGGCAGTCACCTCAGGAGAACCTGCCATTCTGGCCTTGCCATCATTAAATGGTGTAACCCAAAGTTACACATATTCTTTTTTATGACCTTCCATAGGACCAGAGAGAAAATAATGTAGAGTTTGAACAATAGTACTATACATGTTACAAATTCTGCAGTTGGTTCACTAGAATATCTAGCTGATAGCTCTCTCCCTACAAAAATTATAAATAAATCACAGAATAACATATACTGTCAGTTACTTAGGAAAAAGAGAACTTTAATTCTTACTCCGGAAAAGGTCACCTCCTGTATAATATTATAATGATATTTTTATCCTACCTAATGGGGAAACGGTGAATCTCATCTACACTTTCACTATTAGCTAGACCAGTTAGGTTCTGCCATTTGCATCCTGCAGTACCACTGCCAGGCTAGTCTTCAGCCCTCTTTAAGTAGTGCCCTTCCATCCAACTGAGCAGCAGAGCAAAAAGCAGCTCCCACGCAGCAGTACTAGGGAGATTATGGGTACAGACGGCTCCTATGCTTCCACAATAATCACCAACATCATGAAAGTGCAGTTGTCTAAAATGACACAACCAGTTCTAACTAACATTGATTTGGAAGACTATGCACAGAAGGACACGGGCTAATGAACACAGTTATAGTAGATACAGACTGGTAGGGCACAAATACCTTCTGAAAGAAAAAGAAAAACAAATGAAACAAAACACTGGAAAGTAATGAAAGGAAAAAACACAGATCAGATTATTTCAGGGTCTTACATCTCTTGGACTAGTTACTTGAATTCTTTACTTCCATGATAGAGATATTTTGTGTTTTGTAAGGCCTTGTTTCAATCCCATACTGGCCAGTATGTATACTAACACTGCTTTGCTAATACTATCTTGGAACAGAAAAGAACAATTAAGAGAGTATACTCATTTCTCTTCTACTTCAAAAAAAAAAATGCCATCTAAGGAACACAGATTAGGATCACGTTTGCTCTTTTGAAGGAGGAAACTTTACACACCAACATTGCTTAATTTTATGTAGACTTTTCAGATTCCTGCTGCTGGTAAGTTACACTTGTAAAGTTCACTCGAACTCAAAGGTTTTGAGTCTGTGTGTAAAAAAATCTGTCAATAAACAATTAATTAGTTGCTTGTAGTATTTTAACAAAGCCATAAGAGCTAACTGACACCTTTTTGCCCCATATGCTCCAAGAATAAACATACTGCAAATAACAGCTACTCATAATGTAAAGAATGTGGCAGGTTTGCCTTGTTCCAAAGTTATTTTGAGGTCATTTTGGTGGTCCTGCATATAGTCAGCAGGGCAGCCCCTTATAACTGAGACAATTCCACAGAATTCAGGGGAGACAGCAATGCGAGACGAAGGATCATAAATGGAAGAAAACCTGGGCTTAGTGAAGGCAGCAGAGAAGCTTGCAACGGCTGCAGTATAATAAAGAAGCGTTAGAGTTAATCCACTGCTATCTGTCTTTATTTTGCTAACCCACTCGAGTGGACACCACGGCATTGAGACTACATTAATCAAAATTTGGAATGACCTGCTTTTCATCGCAAACTGCAGTTATCTTTCTTTACTGATTGGCCTTGACCTGTCAGCTGCATTTGGTACTGCTGACCCTGGGGGTTCTTTTGAAGAGCCTGGAGGACTACAAAAGGTTGCCTGACTTTGCTCTTGCTTGGTTTAATTCATATTCTACTCAACATACCAACTTTATTTCCAGTAGAAATTGCTCATTTAATTGCATTGTAAGTTTTATAGGGTATGCCTCAGGCTGCGTTCTTTATGCCAAGCTTGTCAGTATTTATAAGTGGAATGGTGGAAAGGGGAAAAAAAAAAGTCACGCACTCACAAAGCTAGAGCAAGCTTCATAATACCAGTTCTTTTCACTGCTTT
>VZTM01017536.1:2329-12871 GCA_013400555.1 Jacana jacana | reverse complement strand
GCAAACACAGCTCTATTTGGGCAGATTTTGAGTGAGATTTTAAAGGTAGTTAAAGAAAGACTATTTTTGGTTTTTGTTTACAAGATTTTTTTTGTTTACAGGAAGATTTTTAAAACCTTTGACTGTGGCTTACTTTTTTGAGTGGGAAAATTAAGGAAGGAGAATCAAGATTTAATGGAAAACATCTCTAAGAAATTATTACCAGGACCTAATTAGAGGTATTTTGAAGAAAAATACTTGGATAGTGACAGCTCTGGAAAGAAGCAAATTACCTTGTCATATTTTCTCCTGGCCACAGAACTGAGGTTCTTCTAACTCTGCTACCTGTGGCATGTGCCATTCCGATAGTGAGACCAGATGATGAGAGTGCAAAATTGATGTGAGCTGGGATGCACACAAGAATTTAGGAACATCTACTTTCTCACTGGTTTGCTGGGAAAATGATTTGAACAGGACCTCCCAATTTTTATGTGTTTTTTTTTTTAATTGAATATTATTATTTTCTCCTTGCACTCTTAAAGGAGATAAAATCAAATCAAATCTCTTCATTGTTTCTTTAAAGATCTCAAGCTCAAGAAGACCTTTCTTCATTCTTATCTTCTGGTTAGGAGGAGGTTAGGAAAAGGAACCTCCAAGCTTTTCCCTTGCTGCTGTATTTTTGAGGGAAGAATGACCCCTACCTTAAGTCTATATTGCTGAATTGTTTTCCTAGTGGAACAGAGTGAAGTCCTATATGGTGTCCCAGATGATACCAAAGTTGCTTCTTGAGAAAATGTCATTATCCTGTTTTCAGACCAAACATATCCTGAAAGTATTTGGAATTCAGGTGGAAAATGTCAATGTTACTTTGCAGTCACACTTTCCATTGCAACATTTAAAATGCTTGTGAGCTTTGGATTTTCCTGCTGCTCATACCCTCACTGTAGGCTAAAAAAGAACTATGGCCAGACATTTTGCCACTCTCCTGAAGGAAGGAGTATAACAAATTGCTACCTCTCTCCAGTTTATACTCATCTGGCGATAATGCACTTGAATTCTCTTTGACCAGATGTTGACAGCCCTGCCAAGAGGGACATGTGCAACTGCAGTGTTCATATTCCACAGACATAGACAGGCAATCTAACAAATTCTGGTAGTTCAGAGTCTGCAATTAGGACACAATATGAGGGAGTCAATACTTATATGAAACATGGCAGAAAGGCGGGATTGATTCAGGCTATTGCAAAAACCAGTGGTGTATAAAGGCATGACAATGTGCAAAGGGGTTATTTGTTAAAGTGATTGTGAGCACAGCCTTTGGGAAAGGCTTTCTAAACTATTTCTTCCTCTTGAGATGTTATCCAGCAGCCCCGTCCTACTCAGCCCACTGCTGCTCAAACAATTCCATGGTGATACCAGAGAAGACTCCTGTTTGAATAATTTCATGAGGACATCAAAGAAGTTATGAAGCACAGAGGATGTTATAATAATTAGACAAAATTTAAAGCAATAAAGTCCAGGAAATTATACAAAATCCTCCATTTGTAGTTAATTATCTGAATGCAAGGGCTCCACAGCTGCCTTGCAGGAAATGAGTGCTTGCTTGAAGAGCTTTACCCAGTTTTGTCCAAGCAAATGACCAAGAGCAGCAGAAAGTTTGAAGCATACCCATGACATAAGCCTTTATCCTCTGTTCCCAGGGCATCTGCAGTATCTGAGACTGCACAGCTTAAAAGAAATTTGACAACACAAGAACTTTCATTAATCCATTATAGCCTATGTATTTGCTGTATGCATGTATGGCTGTGAATGTTCATATATCTTACACTATAAGGAAATAATATCCTTTTCTGTTTACAGTTATAGTTTTCAGGAGTGGGCAGCAGACTAAATATGTGAACCCAGGTTTTGAATGCACATTGATCCATGTTTAATGATAACTTTCATGATTGTCATGGCAGTGTATAGGAAATATCTGTTAAGACTTCACAACTTTATGATGTTATGACATTTTTTTGCCACTCAATATGACTGTCCTCTTACAAGATAGCCACAATCCAGAAGTTAATGATTTCCTTGGTCATCGGGCAATGATCTTCAAGGATAAAGGAGCAGGCATCAAGAAAAAGCACCAGAGAGAAGTTGTTTTCATACATTTTTTTTCTGCCAATTGACTTCCCCCCCAGAAAGTATCACTCGAGGAAAAACTGACTGGAGAAACTGCAGCTGTACCTCTGCCTGCTGGGATGTTAGCACTGATTTGGGAGCCTTCACCTTCTCCTGCACCAGGCCTCTCCCAAAACTCTAAGGCTAAAACAAACCTCTTTAGTCCTCTGGGCTCTTACTAACAGTGGGACATCATGCCTGCATCAGTACAGGCTGCGCCAGCAGATAGTGGGTTGTGCACACAACAGAGAAGCGGGTTTTGGAGAAGTCCCTTAGTCCCCAGGGAGACTAGTATGAAGTAGGCACTGGCCCTGAATTTTACTCCAGTGAATTGAAGTACAAGAGCCATGAGCAACAGTGCAACATGAGTCAGCCATGGGGAGCTGAACATAAACATAGCATAAACATACCAAAGAGAGCAGACTGCCTGAAGGACATGACAAGATCAAGTCTCTCACAAGCCCACCCACTGCCTTAGCTTAATATAACTTCAAGTCAGACCTACTCAGTTTGATTGTATTAGTAATCATTGTGCTTTCAGTGATTTTTAATTATCTTGCAGTATGTTTACTCAAAGACAGAAATGGAAGAGCAGGAAAAAAAAAAATTAATTCAATTACTATAATTTCCTGCTGTTTTTTCAGAGATGCATCTGCAGGGAGTTCAGCTGGTGGAAACTGAAAGGTAAAAGTGTCCGGGAGATAGTGGGACATCTCATTTTTCACTCTTCCTGCCCAGCTGTTTATTGTCACATGGCTCCTTTTTTTTTGACCAGCTTAAGTTATGGATTTTCTAGTATTTCTTAGGCAAAATTATTCTACAGGATCTTGTAACTGCTATCGGAGTATTTTTAATAAATACTACATTTTTCTGGTCTTAATTTCTATCTACTATCTCTATTCACTTACTTTTCACTATGTTAAATATGGTTCCACTTAAGCGTTAACAATTTCACTTTTAACATTGCCCATAGTGTTTTCTTTGTGTACAGTTACAGACCATTGCCACCTTCACTATGTTGGCTTCTATAACTCTTAGTTTGCCTACCTCTATAGCACAAAATGTACAGAAGCTGAATACTGTATTGTAGCTGCAGTAAATAGTTTACACTGCAGACAAAGAGCAGCTTCTAACACTGAGCTGTGGCATGGTTCACTACTTAGTCAATTTCTTTCCCTCTGTTCCCCTAATTATGCATGTCATGTTTACAGTCCACTGTGAGAATCACATGTGATTACAGTGGGAAATTATTTTAGAATGGTCTGTATCACATATTTGAGATCATATTACAAACAGAAAGGTTCTAATACAGTAATTTTTATTATTATTATTTTGTGCTATTCTTTGCAATAATCACTTCCCATTCCAAATTACCCTTCTATGTATCCACATTAATTGACTGGTTTGTTTCTTCTTTGAGAGACTTTATTATGGCTTAAGAGACTGATTGCTCTCTTTGCTGCCAAATACTTACAGAAATTTTGTGAATTCCATATCTAAGATGTAGGATTCAAGTAAGCAATATGAGCTGATTGTTATGCTCAAATGAAAATGGAAATCACAGAAAGGAGGATATATTTGGTTTGCAGTGCATCTCTATTTTAAATGTTATTTCAAATTATGTAAAGCTAGGACTGTTAATTAATGACTCCTGAAATACCTTTAGCATCTATGCAGCTGCCTGCGATTGTGAGTGGTAGATTCATAGAGCAGAGCAGTGCAAAATCCTTTCTTATTGTGAATTGTTAGTGTCAGAGGGACTAGAATCTCTGAGAGAAAGGAGTGGAACTAAACTAGGTTTGCCAGTTGGGTTATACAGTTGCTGCGAATTATCTGGGTTACATTAAATATATTAAACAAAAACATTTCTGATGTGAATATTTTTGGCAGCATAAATGATACCCACTTACATGCATTTATTTGTCTACTAGAGCTATATCAGCCAAATTTAAGCAAAGCTTCTTCTCACTACTAGAGAAAGAATAATGAATGTTTTCAAATTTTGTATTTTACTGGTGTCTAACATACCTTTATAAAGTAAAAGGCCCCTGTAAAATGACAACACAGAGCAGATCTGTATTTAAAAATGCCATAATTACTAAACAGGTAGAATTTGGAGGCAGATTTAATGGGAAAAGTAGACTTAATTGAGAAGCACTCTCCACTAAAGTGCTTTTGTACCTCTTGGATTTTGTCTTTATGTCTCAGCTGAAAACAATGTTTGTGCCTGTTACAGGCTAGGATTTGAATTTAGTGTTCATTCTGAAGGAAGAATGGCCCTTATAGTGCTTAATTGACCACAGCATTTCTCAAGAATGACCTCAGTTACTCTTGGAGGTCTCCCATGCAAGTGGGAGCAATTATCATTGTTCAGTGATGAAACTGAGTGTATTATAGAGTGCAGTTGTCCTAGTCCTAATAGGTTAAGTAAAAAAGGGAGGATGATTCTTAATTAGAAATTTCACTGTATATGTCAAAAACAGAACAAAACAATTTAAGTTGTTCTAATGTTGCTTTCAAGATAAATTTCTGTTCTGGATCTCATTTTTCTTTAGCCACCCATGTGGGTTCACAGCCATGTTCTTGCTGCCACAGGTAACACCAAGGTCGCATGAACATACCCCAAGCAAATCCTAAACTTCACCTCTGGTCCTCTGTCCTGCAAAGACCCCTCTAGCAGCAGATGCTGTTCTAAGCCTGCGATTATCGCACTACCCACATCAATTTATTGTATTATCCACCCAGTCTGGATGTTGCCAGTCAGTAGATCTGAATAATGTACAGTGACCTCCACATAAAAGTCCTGCCCCCAATTTCATCTATTTTGTGTTCGATTTATCCTTCCTAATTCCTTTGCTGGAGCACATTTGCCTTAATTCAATTGGGCACTTGATGTCTCTGTAGCAGGCCACCACCATACAACCAAGGGCCCCACTGCATTTACAAGTATTCCTACAAAGAAATTAATAAAGACTGAATCACGGAACATTTCAAATGCACCTTGCATCATGGCTTTGCTAATGCATCACCCCCTTCAAGCACTGAGCAATGAGGTTGGAGATTGGGTCTTTAATAAGAATTAGGTTTCAGCAAGATCACTTCTGAGTCCATTTTTCCTATTCAAACCAAGGCCCCTGAAAATTATCTGCTCCCCTCACCATCCATCACCATTTAATTGGATTTCTTTTAAATATTAGATATTTTGTGGAGATTATTCTTTAGCAAAATGAAGAGATAATTTTGGCTTCTTGGCAGATGTATCAGTAGCATATCATTTTTGGTGAAAATAGAATCTTGCCTATTTTTCTGAACTTTGCTCTCTAGTAAATTGGATAACGCTAACAGTAGCAGGCAGTGAGAGCTTGGTTTGTACCAGTTTGTAATTACCTTTATGAGATGAACAGATAAATGGGTTCAAATGCCATTTATCTTCCCTTTCCCAAGATCACTTCTCTGAGCAGGAAGGGTATATTCTTCCCACCTAAGATATGAAATTAAGATGATCATATCAAGAGATATATCTACGGAGGTATTTTCATGCATTGCTCTGGGCTTGGTCATTGACCAAGTGTTTAATATCCTGTTTACAAACTTTTGCACTCTTTCAAATGGACATAGTAGTCATCATATTCTGTTTCCCTTACCTTTTTTTTTTTTTTTGTATATACTAACAATTACAAACTGCAAGTCACCTTATAATAAATTTCCTCACATATTTATTTTTTAGTTGTCTCTTCTAGGATGCACTGCTGCCCAGAAAGTTGCTTTTTAAATATTTAAGTTAATATAGGCAAATATCAACCCCACAGTATCCTTTCGCTTCTTAGTTTTTAACCATCTTAGATTCACTGACTTTTGAGTTCAGGCTTTACTTGAAATTTTACTGTTCTCTGTGTGAAAGGGAATTACAGCTGACTTTTGAGTAATAGTCTTGATTCCTGATTCAAAGCCTTTTTATGAACTGTTGTTTCATGTACAAACATGAAACACTGTTGTTTCATGTACAAAGTGTTCTGGTTGCAGAAGGGATGGAGTTAATTCCCGCTTGGTTCTGCAGGGGCACAGGTATTCCATCCTGTGGGAGCCACGCCCAGGGGTTTGCCAGGAGCCAGCAGGGAAGGGGAGGGGGACAGGAAGTCGAGGGTGGCGCGTGCGGTCGGCTGACCTTCCGCGGTGTGGTCAGTGAGTGGTTGGTGTTGTAATCTTGTTTATATATTCTTCTATCCGTGTTACTGTTCTTCGTCCCTCTGTTGTTCTGTTAAGCTGCCTTTGTCCCAGACCACAAGTTTTACCTTTTTCTTCCGATTTTCCCCTCCCGGCAGTGGAGGGGATTGCAAGAGCACGGCTGGCACTTGGTTCTTTGTTGGCCTCTGAGGCCACACCACGATAAAGGATAATTAATACTGTGACTAGAATTTCCATTAAAGGGGGGGAATCTTTATTGAATCTCACCTTTTTATCGAGTGCAAACTTGGGATAACAACCTGGCAAGAAGTATTTCATTATTTTGTCTCAAGTGTCCCCAAATTTGTTCTTGCTACTGCCTTAACAATCTAGGCTTGAACTCAGAAACAAAACAAATACACTTAGGACTTCACATAAGTACGTCAACTGCTGGCAAAAGAATCCACTAGATTTGCAGAATCCCAAAAAGGGCAAAACTGCCTGAAGTTGACTGTTAAGGTCTGTTTGATGATCTTTGCCAATCACCAACTGCTGTCTGTGTGATCTAAGTAGTTCCTGAGTGTGGATTTAGTCAGTGTATTTCTCTTGCTTGTTTTAGCGCTATTCTCCTTTGGTGAGCCAGGTATGGGACTTTCTTCCTCCACCTTTTCTAAAATACAGTGCTCTGGTGTACATGTTAGCATTTTTATTTCCTTTTTGCCTTTGTACTTCTTGACTCCTTTGCACTCTTGACTCCTTGCATTTTTTCCACACCTTCCTTCACCTTCCTTACCTTGTTTTATCTAGACAAATTAGAAATATATACTGAAGCTGATGTGATGTCATTATGGTGATACTCAGTACACCCCAGTCTAGAGTTCAGATCACGTTCACATCTCATTCAAAAGAGATACAGCTGCACTAAGAGGACATGATCAGAATTTATATAGAGACCACCATATGGACAAGATAAATGTAAAAATCCATGGTCTGTTTAGTCTCATGAGAAAAGCAGGTAAGTTAAGACATGGTAGAGACACAACAAATCACAAGGGATTATGGTGGATTCTCTGTGCCCTTCCTGATAATGTAAAATAGGGGTCTCATTAAGAAAAGAACTCTGTCTATGAGAAACTGATAAAAAAACCAAAATATTTTCAAACAATGTAAAACTATTGACTCTAACTCATGGCCACAGGCAACTTTGGAATTAAGATTTTAGAAGATGATTAAAGAAAATTGAGCATTTATATGCCCAGTGAGAATATTTGCAGTTACATTGCTTAGGAAGGCTATGTAATCAGAAAAAATTGTAAGCTCTTGATCCATCCCATGAACTAATCTCTAACTAAAAGCAGTTAAAAACTTCCTCTGTGGACAGTTAGATAAAATATTTCTTAACCACAATGTGGCTTTCTGTAAAAGTGGTCATTGTCATAGCAACAGAAGTAGGAGGACTGTTTTCCTTTTTGATGATTTTAGCAAAAGCAACCAGATGACACACTGCAGAGCCTTGAGAGGTGGTGTGCAGAATTTGTTGCATTTCAGACTGAGCTGGCTGAGACAACAGTCTGCCTGCAAGGACACAGTGGACAAGAAGTTCATTTACAATCCCTTTCTGTTACTATTCCATCTTAGTTTTCCATATCTAAAAAGTTAATCAACCTGCTTTATGGTCTATTAAAACTGGGACTGGGGTTTTTTTGTTTGTTCAGAAGCTTTTGGGTATTGTTTAGGGAACTCATTGCAAGGGTCACGTCCAACCCCCTTTCTCTTCCCTTCCTTACTGTCAGATGTCAAGCCTATAACCAAAATACAAATCTGTCATTAATCTTATTCCAGACCACAGCTGGTGCTGCAGTCACACAGGCACCAGCTACCTCTGTTTCAGCAGATCCAGGTAGGTTGGATCCTGCAAATATCTCCAACCAGGGACACGTGACTAAAGTGTTGCCAAAGCAGCTTCATCAAAACTTATGGTTTACTCTTTTCTCAGAGACAGAACATACGTTAAATGGCCTACATTCAGGGTATTGTTTACACCACTGTAAACACCCCTCAGTTGCACTGTCATCTGCACTGGTAATGGAGCAGTTTGACTTCTGTAAAGCTCTGATGTCTACAACTTCCCTGTGTGTTCCTTTCCACTCCCTGTCTGGGCTCTGCGAACCCACAGCCCTCCTTTGGCACAAACCTTGTCCTTTGAAAAACAAAAGCTACCAAGCCCAGATAAAAGCAAGTGGGCACCTTTCCATTAATAACTCAGCCATTGCTGTCATAACTCCTTCGATGGCTGGTGCATGAGGTTTTACTCAAATCCCTGATGCTGTGTGCTCAACTGAACCCAGAAAGAAAACACCAGTTTCCATTAACAATGCTGTACATTCAGACAGGGTTGCACTTAAAAATAGCAAAGGTTAGACAGACTGGTTTTTGCAAATATGAATACATGCATTCAGTTGTGGGGGTTGTTACTTTCTGTGCACTTTCTGTGCTAGAATGAAATCTTGATCCTACTAAAATAGATGAGACCTTTTTTGCTATCTTGCACGGAGTTGGGATTTCAGAGTGGAGGATTAAAATTACATGAGAATGTTTCAGGACATTAATGTTTCAGTAAAAAAAAAATCCCAATAAGGGAATGAAAGGAATTACCTGATGAGTATCAGTAAATTCAAAACTGGAGAACAGTTAATTTAATAAATAAAGAATGTTCCTTTAAAAGAGGGATTATAGCAACTAACTACTTCTCAGTATTTTAATTAAACTATGATGAAGATAGGGGTTTTTCAACACATTTACTTGTGCTGTGTATTTTTTAAATACCAAAAATAATTATTGACTTCAAACTAGATTAATATTTGTCATTATTTTTAAGAAAGTAATTAACCTGAAACAGCCTCTAAAATGAATGTACTAATTATTAATCAGTAATATAAAAAGTTAGTGAAACATATTAATGAGAACAGAAACTAGGATTAGATTCAGTGTTTTGGCTTAAGGCTTTTGTGTGCTGAGGAGAAAGCAAAAAGCTATATATTTTCTTCTGCTGCCAAGAGAAGTCTTGGCAGCCAAACATAATCTTTAAACTTTTATTTCGTGTGTCATTTTTGCTTTCAACTTTCATTCTGTGTACCCATTTAAGAGAATTCCTGTTATTCCACACTAAGATTCAATCATAAAATTTACAAGATTGGGTGACCAAGTTGTTTCACTGATTTAGCAGCCCTAGATCTATTTACAGAGTGAAGCCACTTCTCCAGGCGAGTACCACCCAGTATGTCTTAGTTAGGAATTGCTGAAGCAGTATTAGTTATATGGAATGGTACTTCTTTTAATTTTTTTCCTTTTAAAGTCTCTACTTCTGCTTCTTTGGAGGCTCTTTTCAAAGCTTTATGAATTGTTCCAATCCTTAAAAAATCCAAATCTTCTTATAACTGGGAAGACATAACCAAAAATAATTTTGTATAGTCTCTTTGTGTATGTCTCTTGATATTTACCACCTGGGCCCCAATAATTTCTTGCTTCTGAATAGGTAAAATAAAACATCCTTTTCCCCAGGAGAATGAGTAACTCAGTCAGTTCCTTTCCCTGCCGTCTACAACATACAAGAACAATCAATGCTCCTCTATACAGGGGGAGATCTTGGTCCAAAAATGAACCACAGCATGACATACCACCTTATTGCATGAGAGCATAGCTCTGCTGCAAACCTTCTCCGTATATAGACTCTCAATGAAAAGGTAAATGTAGAAAAAAAGGCAAAGAAGAAAGCACAGTGTAGCTATTGGGGTCACAGACTTCTTTCTATCCAGTATCCCAAAATACAAAGCATATAAACTCCTGCTGTCACTATTCAGCACAAATGGTGTTACTGCTCTTGCATCTTGCATTAAGTTGTCCTCTTGTTGTACTACTCAAAGTTAGGAGCTGTTCTGCTTACTTTTTTTCCATGTTTTGTTTTACACAAATGTCCTTTTTGCATATTTAAGTTTTAATTTAATTCATAAAGTTCAGGTCCATATATCTTGTGTCCTGAGAACCCTGAAAACACTACACAAAAAATTAAGATGCCCAAGTTTGAAGAATTAAGATCTTCTGTCCTTTGCCAGGAGTTGTGCTTTCACAGAGGTTAATTACTTCATTTCATGACAACAGTGTTAAGAACTGCTTCTTTCCTTGTTTTCGTTGTCTCCAGCTAGGACGAGAAGATTAAACTCTAGCAGAGAGTAA